>JAJMBB010000021.1:0-241221 GCA_030565145.1 Insectozyma parachauliodis | reverse complement strand
AACAACAACAACAACAACAACAACAACAACAACAACAACAACAACAACAACAACACCGGATACAACATTCGGAACATCACCACCAGCCGCAGCAGCATCCTCAACAACATAATCAACAGCAACATATTAACCATCCACAACAACATCATCTGGTTCATCATCAGCAGCATATTCAAAATCATCATCAACATCAAAATGACCATCATCATGAACATCGACATCATCAGCATCAAAATCAAAATCAAAATCAAAATCAACATCATCAACAACAAAATCAACATCATCAACAACAAAATCAACACTACCATCAACAACATCACACCCAACAACAAGATCAATATTTTCAAAACCAACCACAACAACAACAACAACAGTTTCATCCTGAATATCATAATCATCCTGATTTAACAAGACCGCAAGCTCATCGAATGAATACTGCCCCAACTCACAATACAATTGATTCTCAGTTTGAAGAAGAAATACCTAAAGATGTCAATCAACTGCTTTTCAATCAACAACCTTATATTACCAAAGATTACAAGCAAATTCTACCAAAAGCTAAAAGAGGAAGACCAAAAAAAAAACCTGGTCTTCATATAAAACTAGATGGTATCAGTAAAAAACCAACTACAAATAGATTAATCTCTTCATCGCAATCAGATTCAGGCACTGATTATTGGAATAGAACTCCTGGTAATCATGGTCCGCTGAGGTTATCATTTACCCCAATAAAACAAGATAATGATTTTAAACATGAATTGGAATTAACAAATAGTTTCAATCAAACAATTATACCTTCATTCAATTTGACACCATCTATAAATCCACCAAATGATAATGGTTTTTTCGAAATTGAGAACAATACAAAAGATATGGCTATCAATGCAGGTGGTTTTTTCTCACCAGGAATTAAAGAAGAAACGAAAGATAACTTTAATCAAACTTTTGAAGAGTATTTAAAACATATTGAGACTAATAATTTTGAACAATTGAATCATCGAAATCAACTCAAGAATGAGAATAATAATAATGATCAAAAAATTGTTGTAAATGAAATATTCGCTCCGTTAATGTTTGACACTCTAAAATCATCACAATTGGATCCAACATCATCATCAAATGATTTTGTTTCTCAAGACGATGGGAATCATTCATATCATAGCTCAATATCAGAATTGCCTCAACAACTTTTCGCTACAATCAATAGTGATGATAATAACGACGAAGATCACGAAGCAAGATTGAGTTTACCGGTGTTACGAAAGAGCTCATCAAATCATAGTTTAAATAGTATTTCATCTGCTGGATCAGAAGTGGCGCGTTTAAATGATATTCCTTTATTGACTAAGCAAAATCTGGTTAAGAAACGAGTTTTAAAAGGAGCAGTATGTCAAATATGTGATAAATTTATAAGTCGAGATTTAACAAGACATATGAGAATTCATAACGAAATAGGTCGATTTCAATGTGTTTATCCAAAGCATATGTGTAATCATAAAACTCAAAATTTTAATCGACCTTATGATTATAAAAAGCATTTGTTACATAGACACTTCAAATTCGATAAACCAGAGGGTAAAACAGCAAATAAATTGACTGATAAATTACCAATAACCGGTGCATGTGGTGCTTGCGATGCAAGATTTGTGGCGTCTGAATGGTTAGATGAACATGTTTTAACAAAAGATTTAAGTAAACGATGCGTTTACATTGATGAAAATTTATAATATACACTAGACTCAAGAAACATAACAATATAATTTTAGTACATTTTCTCAGCATTCTCAGGTTGATTTTCAACAATTTAGCTTATTGCTGATTTACTCATGACAACTAATATGTTAAAGGCCAATTATCATTAGCACTCATCACTATTTCTTAGTTTAAAGTTTATGTTGGAGCTTGAAGTTTACAATCCATACTTGTTTATCGTTGGCTATAGAGTTTGATAAAATCGAGTCGGAAGATGTGCCTCTTGCACTTGCCTTTTTGGGAAGCGATATTTGCTCTCAAAATTTTCAGTTTGTTCGTAAAATCTCAAACCAGTTAATGAAATTTGCTCGCTTGAAACTTGACCTGTGATTTAACGATTAGATATTTTCAACTATGTTGCATACCAAATTATACTACTGAGCAATTTCTTCTTTACTATTCTTTCGCTTTGAATTGACTCACTGTTGATCAACCTCATTATAAATAAGCTTTGAATTTCATTACTTTCAACTACACAACTATGAATTTCAGACGTCACAATATGGCCTCCATGAGCATGGACATGGCATCAACTACAATGGACATGGCTATGGAAACAACTGCTGCTGCTACTGCCGCCGCGATGGATATGGACCACGATCACATGGGTATGCACATGTGGTTTACAGCAGATTTTAAAAATTATCCAGTCGTTTTCAAAAATTTATCAGCTTCAAACAAAGGTGAAGCATTTGGAATCTTTGTACTTTTATTTTTTATTGCATTTTTATCAAGATTGTTAGAATTTTTCAGAAATTATTTAGAAGAAGTTGTATGGGCTAATAAAAATTTCGTTGAATTTGAATCAGGTGTAGTTAGTCACTCAGCAAATTTGCAGCCAACGGTATCATTACAACAAAACCATTGTAGTATGGATAAAAATTTATCTGATGAGAATATCTCAAATGCAACATCAGAAAACAAGTCGTTGAAATCAAATAAAAAGAATTTATCAATTGCTTCAACATTATTCAGAGACATAATAAGATTAACTTTATGTATAGTGCCAGATTTGTTTGGGTATGCCTTAATGTTGGCGGCAATGACTTATACATTGACTTATTTCTTTGCTGTTGCCTTGGGGTCAGGTATAGGTAGATTCACATCCGAGCGGTTAATGGAAAGATTTAGAATGAAGAAGACCACTACTAAAAGTTGTTGCTAATTTAATTTTTTGTATACATATAATGAATATTATGAATGATCTATATTTTCATCTATTTTTTTAATCAATTCGTTATACTTGGACTTATTAAATTGTGTACCTTTTCCATCTGCTAATTTTTCACTATAAATGAGTCTTGCTAAATTGTCATATTCTTGTTTTGTATATTCTTGTTTTGACTTTACTCGATTCAATAAACTAAATTCGTTTAATGTAAACATTTCGAAATATATCGAGGATTTTGTGAAATCTACCTGCTCGAAATTCAATGATAGATTCTTTAATGCTAATTGTAATGTTGAAATATTTAAAAGAATTCTTTTAATACCATTGTTGTTGATTTTTTTAATGTTGAATGATGTTTTTATTATCAAATTGTTTAGAAATGATGCAAATCCTCTGAAAATCATTTCATATTCATAAATGTCGATTGATTTAGCTAATTTCTTATCAACCTCACCAATTTCTTGACTTAATATAGTTATGTATTGATCTGCATCACCAGGCTCATTTGTTGGAACCCAATCTACTTGATTACATGATAATCTTATATGATATATTGCTTTGCATCTCAACTCATACCTCAATGCAAGAATAGTCTTATCTCTAATTGACTCAAATGTATTTATCACGGAATCAAACTTAGCAACATTTTCTGAATTCAATGCTAAAAAGATATTGTTTTGAATAATATCATTGTTTGATATACTTGATCTACCATTTTCTAAAAATGACCAATTGTATCTTAATTTGTCAACTGTTGAGATTTTAATCAAATGATGTTGTTTGGCGTCATCCTCAATACTGTAATTTGACTCCTTTTTAAGCGATGGTAACCATGTTAAAATCCACGAGGTTGTTAATAATAAATTCACAATTTGAGAATGATTTTGTCTATCTAATAAATCATTTTTAGTTATAAACTCTGATGATTTATCTAACAATTGTTTTGATTCTGATTTTATCAAATTTATCAACTCATCAGTTTCATTGTTTTGTAGAATGTTCAACATGATATATCCACTGACTTCTAGTAACAGGTCAACATTCATCCATTTATTGATCTGCAGATTATCATTGTCATCATTACCTACAAGTAATTCTTTAAATAAATTTAAATATTCTTTTGCAAAATTTATCAACGTCTTCATTGTAGTTCCTGAATATTCTTCTCTATAAGTTAATGAAGTGTTTAAAATTAAGCACAATTCAAGAAGCAATTTTTTAAAATTAGCTGCATTCTTATATATGGTGATTGATTTCGATTCTAAATCAATTTGTACAACATTTTGATTTGAAAAATCTTGGTTTAATGATATAACATCTAGATTCAACCCTTGTGAATGGACTGTAGATGAGTCACGAGTATACACCCCACCAACTTCTTTGCCAAAAGTTAATTCAATTGCATTTTTCAAATACAGTAAAAATGAAATCTTCATGAATTCATTGAAAAATTGAAACGACAATTGGGAACTAAGCTCTACATCTCGATCTTGTGATTTGTTGAAATCTATAAATACCTTGTGTGAACCGTCGATAAACACAAGGAAGAATTCTAATATTATTCTCATGTTGAATAGATTCTTTGGTACCAAAACTTCAACCATTGCATTGAAAGATTCATTTTCTATGTATGGAGTGATTTTAATATCCTTAGTATCATTCAAATGAAACTCAGGGAACACATCGGTCAACATTTCATAGATTTGTTTAGAGTTTTTAGATCCCGCCTCATAATTCACATCTTGAAATTGAAATGTATTGAACCATTCCGTGTGTTTGGCAATATTATTTTGTTGTTGTTTATCTTCAACATCGGTATCAAGTTTGAACGCAGATTCGTCATAAATGTAATTTAACATTAAAATTTTAAGCTCTTTTTTGATGGTGTTCCATACGGTAGATATATGTGGCAGTTGTGATTTTGGGTCAATAAACTTTGACAGCCTTTTTTCACTCAATAATTGACCATTGTCTATTAAAGTAACAATTTGATTTACCACTTTATGTTTTTGCAAAACAGCAAGACTTTTGACAAAAATCGTTCCAAATAATTCTTGTAATACTATAACACCAGAATCTGAAAAATTGTTATGAGCCATAACGTTAAATAATGATCCGGTATCAAAATTCGTCAACTTTGAGATATTAGATAAAACTTGACTGTTTCGTTGTTTAATCTCTTCGGTTGATCTATTAATTAAGCCATGCAATTCTATCTGAGTTGTATTTGTTAAAATATTCAACACTTGATCCAATTTAGACAATTTAGAAGCGGTCAGTAATAACATGTATATGTAGAAAAAAGATTCTGTGCTGGAGCTAGTTGTCGATTCCAACATCAACTTATAATCCATCCCATTGTTTTGTAAATTCTTTGAATGTAGTTTAGGTAATTGCTCCTTTAAAAAATGTTCAACAGGATGAGTAAAAAATTCAACCGTTTCTGATAAATCCAAATTCGCAGCATTATAAACATATTGTTCTAAATTTTTTGAGTTTATCAATGCCGTGAATGATGATAATTGAGAATTGTTTGAATTGATTAAATTTTCCCACGTTATGACAGAATCATTATTCACATTCTCGTGATTGGTGGATCTTGTATGTTTAAGATAAATTTCATTTTGTAATTCCTCAATAATCATATCAAATAGTTTATTTGATTGGACTTCCAAGTAATCTTTGATCCCACCCATTGCCGACAAAGACCATAAATTGTATTTAGCAGCGACTTTATAACCATCGGATATCACATCGTAAATTTCATGAATTTTTTTATCGATAATAAGTTGGTCAACAACCACTGGTATATCATTCAATTGTTTCATTGCGTCTAGAACTTCAATCAATTCTAGATACCTAGTTGAAGTGTCGCTTAGATCACCTAACAATAGTGATCTATCACGAATATCTTTATTTGAGCTGTCTAGAAAATTTCTAATTTCAATTGAATCTTGCTGTGAATCATTCAAAGTACTGAGGATCATATGATAGGAACCAATGCTATTGTTGAACATTTCGTAATGTTCTTCAACCACATTTCTCAACGCCGTCTCTGAACTATCCTTTAAAGCTCTAAACTCTTGTAGCCTATGAGCCATGCCCACCGATGTATCATCGAGTAAAGCAATAGCCATTTCAATGGGGTTGGAATCAGGTTTGGAGATTTGTGGCCAGTCGTACCGAATGGTATTGTACACCTGTTTCAATTCATAGATTGAATCATCAATGCCTCGTTCCGGTTTATTATTTGAGATTGAAAATGACAATCTCCTTGACATTTTTGAACAAAAGACAATTTGAACTAAACAGTGTAACCTCTTTGATTTTGTATGGAGTTGTTTTTTTGTTGTAAAAAAGATTTGAAAATAAATGAATATAGATTTTATTGATTTGGATGATGAAGAAGAGTCTCAGTTGAATATTAGCTCAATACGGTGTGCTCAGACTATAGATGGTGATGTTGCCCCGGAGGTGATTGAAATGTACGTATTACTAGATTCAATTCAGATTCAATTACTAACTGATTAGATTGAGTGATACTGATGATGAAATTAATACAACACAAGGAGTCAATCTAAGTCAGAATACAAATAGTGATATTCTACAGAATAACATAAAAACTATCTTACCTGCTTCGTCACCAATAAACTATATACCGAATTTACCTGAAAACTTACAAACTCAACAATCAATTCAAATTCAAAACAAATATCCTGATCCTGCTGCGTTGTCATGGCTGACCGATGACGATGACTTCGATTTGATTGATGATTCAATTTTCTCAAATTCTCAGCCGATCGGAACCAATGAACATATAACGGTTGCCAAAAGATCCCATACCATTCTGGAGTCAACACCAGCATCTACAACCAAAAAACAGAAATCAAAAAGTGTCAAAGTCACGACGTTTCAATCAAATGGTTTTGAATATACTCAAAAACAATTGAATGAAGCCAACAGGGTTTCCAGGAAAAAAGAAGAAATTTACAAGGAAATGATATTAAGTATGGGTTGTCAACTTCATGAAAAATTTGAAAATTCAAAAGATCAATTCAATCTAAATATTGAGAATGGTAACTATTCTTCACCAATAATTATCTTTAAACGTATTGTCAATGCTACCTATGATAAGGAAAAAGATATATTTGTTCCTTGTCCACCTAAGGAACTTGTTGAAAAAGTGGCCACAATATATTTCCAAGCTCATGAATTTTTCATCAGTTTGAGGAAGAATACACTACAAGATGAGATTTTGAAAGCTACTCTGATTGTGCAGTCAAGGGATATCCATGTGATAGTATTGATAGAAGGATTTGATCAACTACTAAATAAAATAAAAGCTTATGAACAAAGAACATTTAAAAACAAGGTATTAAACAACATGAACATTAAAGAACAACCAAAAAAACGAGTTTCAAAAATTCAAGAAGAGATTCTTTTATACCCTACGTCAAAAGAAGTTGAAATGTTAATTAATAAACTACAAATTGATCTACAAATTAATTTTTTCATGGTCCGAACTTCTGCTGAGTCAATTCAATGGTTAAATTCTTTTACATATACAATTGGACAATCATTATACGATAAATTTGAAAGAAATAAAAACTTGGCTAATTTGGGAACTGTTAGATCTGGCTCAGACACCAAATCAACGTTTTTACAATCCGTTCAACATTTCGGTCTAATGACGCAAACAAACTCAGAGTTATTATATCTATCTCACAAATCGATGCGTCTGTTACATGATCAATTGTTGAGGAATGGTACACTAGGTAGGGATCAATTAGGTAGAAATGTAGTCCCACCATCAGTAGATAAATCCATGGCAACATTTTTCTTAGCGGATGATCCTAACAAGGTTCTAAATTGAAATGTATATTCTAATTGATTGCCAATCTTGCATCTTTTAAATCGTCGGTATTCAATCTATCATTAAGTTTTTCAACATTTTCAATCCCCTGCTTTATTTGTATTTTCTCTTCTTGTGTAAAAGTATAACCCAAATGATGAAGTTTACCTATTATATTTAAAGCTTTATCGATTATATTTGGTTGTGAATCCTCTTTTAATATCGACGTCAAATGATAAATAACTTTCTCATTTTTAATATGCAGTGTCACTTTTGAATTTAATCCATTTGATAAAATTGATGAAAGTAAGGAAAGAATTCGTAAATTATATTTAGACTCATTTTCAACGTTTAAATCCAACAAACTCCAACCGTTCAAAGTTTCGAAATTTTGATAACCTGGTTCAAAATCTCTGATGAAAGAAGAAATTGCAAACAAAGATTTCAATACTAAAGATGTTGAATCTGATTTTGCAATCTCTATTAATACCTTCAAACCATCATATTTGTTAAAATCCTCTTGAGATTTTAAGTTATTCTGTACAGCAATTCCAATGATACTCAAGATGAGTAGTTTTACCTCACTGTCGGTATCCTGGGCAGTAAGAACATGTATCAAAGGTTGCCACAACTTCAAGTTCTCGATATTGTTTGCATTATCGAGGTTCTCAATCAACATCTCGAAATTCTCCAACGCCACTAGTTTAACATCTAGTTCAATCGAAGGATTCTCAGCGATGGCAACACTTTGCTTCATTAGCGTGGCTTCATCTGGTCCACCAAATAATTGATTCAATGCCTTAGGGTCTGGATTCCCAATCTTAGCCAATGCCTCCGTGTCTCCTGCCTGCTGTGCAACCGACCAATGTAGTAATTTATCCATCTTAGAATCAAGTGAGATGATATTTTGTCAGCGCAGAAAACAATAGAGATGAATTTTTTGCTTGAAATAGGATAAGTAATATATAGTGTCAAATGACATTATGGCTAAGCAAGTCTTTACAAACTTGGATCTTTTATTGAATTCAATATAAATAATTAGAATCCAATGATTTAGTAATTACGTTTTGCGTGCATACTTAGCAGAATTTGTGAATCAGATCAATTTTAAGATATACTCGCTTCTTCCAAAATCTCTGGATAGTTGCGATTTGGATTACTATTCACTACAGTGCTACTTCTTAAATCATTAACTTATATTGGTCATATACTTATCGTTTAAAGCCAGAACTTGCTTTCAAAATTATCATCGTAAGGCATCTTATCATAATATGATAATGCAGGGTTTTTCAACCCAGTAACGTCATCGTTTTTAGCAACAACATCAATTTCTTTAATCAATTTAATCATGCTATTCTCACCATAGTTGACACCGTATGCCGCACTGATTGGAATAACTCCTTGCACCCAAGCGTCTACAATTCTTGCTCTCTGCTTCGTACCTAATCTAGATATTGGAAACTCACCTTTCTTTATAAAAGCAACAATGTCAACCACAATATGATGTTTACTTAATATAGTGTTGACAAGTAATGGGACTAATGAGGCAAAATATTTTGACCTTTTAGACTCACAAACCACAATAGTATAATCAGCGCATCTAAAAACACATGAACCATTCTTGAAAATATCTGAGTGACAAGATTCAATTGTATTCTCAATATCAATTGGAAAATGATGCAATCCCATTACTTCAAAAGTATCTGCTATCTTCCCTAGTACGAATAAAGGTTGAAATGATGACATTTCTTGTTGTTGATCATTCTTGCTAGAATTTTTCGTGATTGAAATATGATGTAAGAATCCCAAATCACCGGTTCTTAAATATGTAACATTAGAATTACCATCACTTATGACTCCTGTGAATTGTATTTGAGTAAATTGATCATTAGGACCTTTGGGTCCATTTGTAAAAGATGTAAGATTGGCTTCAGAACAAACCCAAATTTCACCATATTCTCCTTCTTTACATATTTTCCTCGTCTCTGGGTTGACAATAGCAATTTCAGTACAAACAGGCACCATTCCTGAATCTTGAATATGTAACGCACTAGGTACTTCCGACTGGTTAACAATAGAAACAAATCCTTGTCTTAATGCAACCGGGTCCAAATAAAGATCAACAGGAGCAACCGTCATATAAGATCTAGTTGATATTATTGGATTAAAATAATGATTATGAATTGTCGACATAGATGCTGCACTAAGTTTTGTCAACTGGAAAACTTTTGATATCTTTCTCAATAAATCAATTTCAACTCTATTTTCTGTACTTATCATCATATTTTTTAAATTAGATAAATTGAACCCTTTCGGATTGAATTTTATTGCTGCATATTTCAACATCTGTTCTGTAACAAATACGTCCTTCACTTTATACCTTGCTAATGTCAAGAAAAAGGCTAAAGGATTTTCTGCGTATGTAACTGGAGAACTTAAGTAGGTAGTTGTACCTAGGAAAACACCCAACAAACAAGTTTGAACAAAACCAATTCCTGAAGCATGACGAACGCAACCTACAATTGATGATTGTGAACTTAAATTACACGTTTCTTTGAAAACTTTGCAGATACCAATGATGGATTTATTACTCAAGGTAGCTCCAACTCTGTAATGATCAGAAGTAAAGTTCAACCAAACTAAAGCTGTTTGATTTTCATCTCTATATTTTACACTTGCTTGATGACTTATTATCTTTGAATTTAATGACGCCATATTAGAAACCTTGTTGAATTTAACAGTGTTTTTAATTTTCAATGATTTGACTCTTTTCTGGCTAATCTTTTTCAATGAATCAGCAATGGAACCACTTTTTAAAAATCTTTCAACTTCATCATTAACTAAAATATCTGAAATATCAAAATCTCTAATCACACCAACAAACGCTGGGAAATCTTCTCCGATACGATTCGAATCAAATGGTAACATTGGAATCGGTATTATCCCACATATCAAACATGCATACACAGCAATAGCAAATTCTTCAGAGAGTGAGTACATTAAAATCACATAACTTCCAGCTTTAACGTTAGTTTTTTCAATCAAATACTGACATACGGCATAAATACGTTGCTCAAACTTTTTCCAAGTTAAAGGTTTACTTTTCCCATTATTATCAACATTTTGAAAAGCTATAGCATCCCCACTTTTGGCAACTCTCAATTTCAAAATATCCACAATTGATTTAAAATCCGTAAGCAAAACTCCAGTTTTTTCATCTATTGATTTTTCTCGATAATCTATGGTTGAATATTGATCTGGAAAATTAGACAAAGCTTTGTTTCTCAACTCCGAAACATATGGAGACCAAATTCCACCTATTATATCCTCCCCATGTGGAATCATACTGATAGATTTTCTTACAAAAAATTTGACAAAATCAGCTTTCAAAGAACCTTCTAAGAATTTCTTTTTACATAACATATTTGCAATTTCTCGGCCTCCACTTCTCATAATCTTAGGTAAGGTATCACAATCAACAACCAACACACAATATAATCTAATGAAATGTCTCTTGTAAAGTGTATCAAAACATTTTTGAGCAATCGCATTCAAGACAGGTTCATTTAATGGAACCCCATTATTGTGATCTAAATCACCAACTCTCAGTTTAATCCCACTGCTATTCCCATTTGAAGCCCCATTATTACTACTTACATTGCTACTGTCATTGTTTATTGAATCCTCTATTGATTTTCTAATGACTTCGGCTTCGACTATCGCTACTGGTAAATATTCACTACCTATGAAGATATCAAAAATTGTACAATCATATATTTGTTTCACCTCGCTCGCCAATGTAGCCAATAAATGTGATGAATAGTGGTACCTTGAGCCAGAACCTATTATCAATTGACGATCCAATTTTTTATAAAGAGCTTGGTCAATCCAACTAACTCTTTGCCTGATTCTATCTTCGTATAATCCCAAAACATAAACTTTTCCATTGTATGTGAAACCTAATAAACCAGTCCTTAAAAAATCCATTTCCAAAAAACCACTTGGTCCTCGACATTTGGCATGAAAAATCAGCTTAGATTCTTTTCTTAAACCATAAAATCCACCCGACAAACAAGGACTGTCAATCCATATTTCACCTAACTCGCCTTTATTGACTAATGTTGATAATTCAGGATTTACAACTGCTAACGTAGCATCTGGTAAGGGGTATCCAAAAGCATCAACTCTCAAGAGATCATGGCCAATCTCGTCTGAAGTAGAAGGGTTTGTTTCTACAATTTTAACAACATTCCTTGAAAGTGCTTCTTTGTCTATCAAAACCGATGAGAGGTCATTGGAGTCATCCTCTGTTGTGGGTACTCCCAATTTTTCTTTACCCCCTATCCAATCTCTTAAAGATATAACCATACCACCATATTCACTAAGTGTTAACATTGGAATAATTGCATTCTCAGGACGTTGACAACCTAGAGGTCGCAAATATCTTTGAGCTAATATTTCCATGAATTCACCATCAATTGTGAGTGCATTTACCAACACCCAATTCACCGAAGAGAAATCAACTTTGGTTGTTTTCGAAAAAAATCTGGTGGCACTAGGGGATTGTTGATAATCATAGGTAACTCTTTTCAAACCCAAATAGTCAGCTAATAATAAAGATGCTCGAAATTTTGAAATAATGTGAGCGTACAAACCTTGAATTTCCATCACTCTTTGAGGTGCCCATATAAGTACGTTTCCAGAATATATGGTGAATAAAACCCCTAGAATTATACCTATTGAAAATCTGATATCTAAAGTTGCTAAAACAACTTTCTTGACTCCTTTGAATTCTTTATAATTTCTTTGTAGTCCATCACCAGACTCAGGAAGACTCAGAAGAGCAGCATTCAAACAATGCATTTGATGTGAAATTGTGCGGTGACTTAAAGCTATTCCTCGCAATTCCCCCACTGGTGATCTTGAAAATTCGACATATGCAAGATTAGTATTTGAATTATTGTTACTGGCGTTAAGAAGTTTATTTTCAGAATTTGTTTTCTTTTTCAGGTTTTGTTGTTTGAGATTCCAAAACGAAATTTCAGATTTTTTAGCTGATCCAAATTCAGTTGTTCTCCATCTGTTTAATTTGGATGGCCAATTTATCCTCAGACTTTGCGCATTCAATCGATCCAACTCTTTAGCTACAGTTTCGGAATATAATAATAACTTACATGAAGTTAGATTTATGATATTCAACACTTCATTCAAGGATATATCTTGATGGATAGGTATAGCAGTTACACCGGCCATAAAACAACCAAACAATGCAACAACAAATTCTGTAACTTCTCCATCTTTGTATAACAAAACCACAGTTTCGCTATTTTTCATCGATAACTTATGTTGTATTTCGTATGCTACTTTAACAGACTTTAGATATAATTTTTCCCAACTTATTGAGTTTACTTCTTTTCCTCTCGAATCAAGAACAATAAAAGCAGAATCGGATTTATAAACATGAGCTCTGCTTGTCAATATCTCGATCAAATCAGGTGAAAAACTTTCAGATTGTTCAATCTTCGATTTATTTAGACTTGATTTTGAGTTTTCATTTAAACCATCATTTAAAGATTTTCTTGGATTAAGAGGTAACTCTAATTTCAGTGGATCAATGAACTCTTGTTGTTTTTGATTCTGATGTAACCTGTTTATCAATTGCATGATTTCCTCTCTTCTATTGATATAAGTCCATTGGTCTATTGTTTTATTGATCAAAAAATCCTGATCCAACTTTTGTAGTAGTACAACCATATCTGGGGGTATATCACCACCTGTTCCAGTTCCGATCGTTGGTGAAATGCCCGAAGAGTTAGACATTACCAAATTTGGATCATTTGTAGAAATGGTACCTTCTGGACGTAAAGTAGCTGTAGACCCAGACCTTTGTCTGACGTTAGGATTTACAGTCAAATTATGATTACGAGTCAAGTCAGTATCCTTGGGAGACATGGAGTTGGGGTCATCATAATCGTGATGAGTTGAATCATGATGAAAAGTTGTGTTTGGATTCTTTAACATAATATTATTGAGCGATTGAGACATTGTAATTAGCTAAATCGAGCTCTTGAAAGTTTCAAGATCATATAAGGTATAGCGAAATCTCGATAGTTGAATCAATTGTCAAATATTATTAGCTTTTTTTTGATGTTTGCATACAAACATACTATTATGTAATATATTAGGTAACAGCATCTGATAGATTTTTTTTAATACAAACGACTATAAGATTTTATCACAGAATTCATTCTGAAATGCTTCGACTATTGAGACCAAAATCTTTGAAAACCATCAGAAATAATTATTTTATAATAAGGCATTTGTTTGTACCAAATGTTGAGGGCGAAAATTTAAATAAATCAAACTTATCGATAAAAAGGCAGAAAATTAATGAATTAAAAAACATACTGAAGCTAAAATACATGAAAAATTCTTCCAATTATATAAAAGAAACTCAGAATGATTTGAAGTCATTAAAAGGACTAACTAAACGAATATCCAATAATTTGATCAAAAATAATAACCTGAAGCTGGAATTAAAGCTGAATCGTGAATCCATCAGTTCAAATGCTGCCTCTGACCAAATAATAAGTGCCCTAAAAGGTGAAAAAATGAATGATGAACATGATGGCAGTTCTTTGGTAGAACTTCCTGACGAGATCAAAGAAAGGCTAGGCTTAATTACTGACTTTCTACTACCTGAAACAAATGATGAAAATGTATCAATTATGCAAAAACAGGTGAATTTGTCACAGAGAAATTGGAATTTGATCTTCGAACAATTGAAATTAGGTGGTGGCTTTGCTAATTTATCACAAAATGTTGTCACTAGCTTCATACGGAGTATTCCAAGAAGTAAACTCAAATATTTCATACCTCAAATCGAACAACTATTTGTAGAATCAAATATTAAAGTACCGGCTAAAGTGTACAACTATTTTATACGCTCATTAATAATAGGTGGAAAAATTGACAACGCTCAAATTTTATTGATCGAAAACTATTTTAAAAAACTTTCATTGGAAACAAATATAAAAATCGATCATTATGAAAGTATGATATATGCTTATGTTAAAAACAATCGAATGGGGAAAGTTGAGGAGCTTTTAAAATTGATGAATTCTAGAAACATTGAGGTTTCATCCTCAATATTCACCGCAATAATGCAAGGATATATTTTTTATGAAAAAGACTATAAGAAGGCATTGCAAACTTTTGATGCCATGAAGTTTGCTTCTGCTAAAACGAAACCTGGTGAAAGAGCATATTCAGATATAATTTTGGCTTGTGTAATCAACAAAGATTTTGAAAGAGCTTTGGATTTATATTACGAAATGAGAGACTCAAAAATAAAAATCAATCAAGGTGTATTGAGTAGTCTAGCAAGAGGAAGCTTCATACTGAAACCCCACAAAGAGCAAGCTTGGAACTATTTGTTTCAAATCTACGAAAATGGTTGGAAACCTAATATTAACACTCTTGAAACTATGCTATATTTAACTGCTCAAGATGGTGATGTTGCTTTAACAAGAGCCTTATTTTATAAAATGTTAGAAAATAATGCTGTAACTCGAAGAAGCTATTTGATGTTAATTTTGGCTTATTCTAAATTCGACAATGCACCTGAAAGTAATAAACAGTACTTAATAGAATTTACAAATAAGGGTCAGCTTTTTCGAAAAAACATTCTTCGAGAAATCGATAGTTTCAAACCAATTAATAATTTTCCATTTTTACCAATTATTGAATTGACTAGCGAATTAGTATTAGCTGAATCAAGCGCTGTATGGGCTTATGTTATTGCCGAAAGCTCAAATTTTATCTGTCCACAATTGGTCACATCCTATTTAAATATTGCAAGCTCGTTAGGAACTCTAGATGAATTTAAAGATAGATACCTGAATAGTACATACTTGGATCAACTGGGTATACCTTTAGACCACGAAGTTCAAGTAATTGAATCAAATGTCAATGAAAACTCAAGTCTTGAAAATGATGAGAGGAGAATGATCACAAAATCTCCCCAACTTTTGAAGAAAGATGATATCAAAGCCAAGTTTAAAGTCCCTAGAGATAGCCCTATTTACATCATTGCTTTGAAAGCTGGCGCTAGAGCTGGAGATTATCATTTTGTACAGTCTATTGTGCTGGAAAGAAGTCAGTATAGAAAATCTAGCAATTTCAAACTACAATCGTTGGATCAACAAAAAAACTCAGATTTTCAATTTGCCGTAAAATTATGTGAAACTTATGCTAAAATGAATTTGTTGAATGACTCCCTAGCAGTTGTTTTAACAACTGAGGATACATTTCCTTGGTCTTGGAAAGAATTGAAATATTTAAAATCTCAAGCTTTGAATTCTGAAAATCATTCCGTTTTAATGGAAATCTCGAAGATTCTACAAAAAAATCAAAATCATCAGCCTCTCAGAAAAATTTCAAGTAATTCATATCAAAGGTTCAAAAATGTAAAAAGAAACGAAAAAAAATTGCACTTGTAAATATTTAATTCTTACAATATATAATTATCATCATATACTACTTATATTCATGATAATAACACTATGTACAGTTTTTCTTGATTTTGTCTTATATTAACACTAGACTGATCATCTTTTGTTTTTTGATGATTTTTTTGATCGATTTTTCTTTGAGATATCCTGCAAAATCTTTGATTTTAGTCAATTCTATAATAAGATTGTCATCAGACTGCTCAGCTAAATCTTCTTTCGTTACCACTGTGCCTTTAAATTTTCCATTTATAAATATATTAAATTTTTGCACATTTGATTGTATTGGTTTGTCAGTAGGGAATTTTTCAAAATAAATTGATTTGGAATTACCTAATATTTCCCAACATTCTTCTGCAGTAGACGGAGTAATAGGTGACATACATATTAATAATTTGATATATGAATCCATTAATAATGATCTATTATATAAATGTGTATTTTTCATTGCAGCAAATATTAAGTTTGTCATTTTCATTAGGTCTGATATGACTGTGTTTAATGATAGTGAG
This sequence comes from Insectozyma parachauliodis, assembly GCA_030565145.1. Taxonomy (NCBI): domain Eukaryota; kingdom Fungi; phylum Ascomycota; class Pichiomycetes; order Serinales; family Debaryomycetaceae; genus Insectozyma; species Insectozyma parachauliodis. The sequence continues at coordinate 224,424 of JAJMBB010000021.1, read as the reverse complement.
ACCTCAAGCGATTCATAGATGCTCTGAGTAAGCTTTTGTATTTCATTGTACAAATCATATTCATTAGAATTCAAAATAATTTGCTGAAAGTATTGCTTGTTCAATGTCAAGTTTTCATACATTTCACCATCTTGATTCTTTTTATATGATTCCTCATTCAATGTATTTAAAGTCTCACTTAAACGCAAGACTTTTCTTAGCCATCTATCAATTCCCATTATCTGATCTTCGTTCCAATTTAAAGTGTCGGAAACAGGAGCCAGAAACAACATTAGAGCTCTTGTTGCATCTGCGCCATATTTATTAATACACTCATTTGGATCTGCACCATTGTACTTGGACTTTGACATCTTTTCAAAGCTTATCGAGGGTACCTGATTTGTAAGTTTAATCTTTGGTTTATCTATATCACTCAAGTCTAATTCCTCTGGTTTCAAATATCTACCAGTTTCAGGATCTTTAAACGTTTTACCGTGAACCATTCCTTGGGTTACCAACTTTTTGATGGGTTCTTTATTACAAATTGCACCATTCCATAAATTGCAGTCACTTAAAAACTTTGAAATAAATCTCAAATATAATAAATGCAAAATTGCATGTTCAACACCTCCAACATATAAATCAACCGGTAAATTTTCACTTGCTTTTTTCCCTATTATATTTTTATCGTTATTAGCATCTAAATAACGAAAGAAGTACCAAGATGAGTCCATAAATGTATCCATTGTATCTGTCTCTCTTTTCGCTTTGCTGCCACATTTAGGACATTTGCAATCATAGAATGATTGCATCTTTTCTAAGGGGTTACCTTTTTTAAAATTCTGTTCTTTTATATTTGGTAAAATAACAGGTAAGTCAGAACTAGGAACTGGCACTGTGCCACACGAAGCACAATGAATGATAGGAATAGGCGCCCCCCAGTATCTCTGTCTGCTAATTAGCCAATCTCTAAGTTTGTAATTTGTTTTTCTCAGACCTAATTTTAGCCTTATTAGATTCTCAGTAATTGAACGAATTGCCTCTTCTACCTTCTTCCCTTGATAAACGCCGAGATTTGATAATCCATTGGATAAAACTGTAGAATCTTGCATCGATCCCTCTTTCAAACAGTAAGGAATTAAATTTTTGTCACTTTTCTCGGGAAAAATGGTTTGAACTATTGGTACTGAAGGTTCATGAATCTTCCAAAATTCATGATCTCTTTCATCATGCCCTGGGCAACCCATAACAGCTCCGGAACCATAACTATCTAATACATATGGAGCCACATAAACCGGTACATCAAAATGTTCTTGTATTTCATTATGAACGTTTATTGGAATAGAAGCCATTACGTTTTTCAATTTGTGTCCAGCTTTAGAATTGTACTCTAAATTTTTTGCATTTGAAACAAAATTCTTAAGTTCTGTATCTTGTTTTACTAAATCCACGACTATAGGATGATTCAAAGCCAATGCTAAAAATTGTACACTAAATAAGGTATCAATACGAGTTGTGTAAACAGGTATTTTCTCAATTTTGCGGTTAGGCAATTGAATGCTGAATGCAACCTCAGTTCCATGCGATTCACCAATCCAGTTTTTCTGCATCAATTTAACTTTTTCTGGCCAATCTTCAAGTTTATTCAAATCTATATTCAACTCTGATGCGTAGTCGGTTATTTTAATAAACCATTGATTTAATAATCTTTTTTCTACTAATGCACCGCTTCTCCACGATCTCCCTTTGTCGTCTACTTGTTCGTTTGCTAATACTGTTTGGTCCACTGGATCCCAATTTATTTCAGCCTCCTTCCTGTAAGCAAGATTTTTTTCAAATAGCATCAAAAATATCTTCTGAGTCCATCTATAATACTCTGGTAAACTTGTGTTAATTTCTCTTTCCCAGTCGAAATCTGCCAAAAAATTCTGCATTTGATTCTTCATCTTTTTTATATTAACCTCAGTCCATTTTGCAGGACTTATATTTCTTTCCACGGCAGCATTTTCAGCTGGCAAACCAAAAGCATCCCAACCCATTGGATGTATCACATTTAATCCATTCAACTTCTTAAATCGAGCAATTACATCGCTGATTGTATAAACTCTAAGATGTCCCAAATGCAAAACTCCAGAAGGATATGGAAACATAACCAAAGAATAAAAAGTATTTTGGACACTGTTGTCAATTGATTCACGCTTAAGTGGATACAAAGAATTTTCACTACCTGAAGACTCTTTCCATTTTCTTTTCCATTTAGTATCTAGATCCGAAAATTGTACACTTGAACTATTCGTCCTTTGTGTATAAGCAGAATTGGTCGAGCTTTCATAAAATCGTATAAATGTTAAAATATTAGTCTTTTTGTTTGACAGTAGCAGATGTCGTATCATCTTGTGTGCTGCGCTTGACAGCGATATTGATATTCGAAAAGATGAAAAAAAAATTATTGTTTATAGCAAAAATCTGAAAAGCAGTATTTCTGATTTAGCATCAATTATTCAAAATCTTGCCACATCTGATATCAAGCAAATGACAAACAAGAGGTCGCCTCGTTCTTTCTTAAACAAAACTCGCCAGGAAACAAAGAACCCAGCCAGATCTGCCACGCTTTCCAACTATTTATCCACCATTAAGCATTCACTATGGAGAAAACCTAATATAATCAATTCTTTATTCAGCTCAAACTCAAATAGCATCAAACTTGAAGCAGCTAATAAAGATAATAATGAAACGATATTAAAAACTGCTATTGATGAGCCATTGTCAAACAACTTTGTATCGGAAAATAATAGACGAATGTCATTAAAAAATGATTCATACAAGAACACAATTCCGAGATCTTCTAATTTGAATGAAAACACTGCTTCCAATAAATCTAGGTCTTATCTGTCTATTTTTCATGATTTCAAAACCAACGAGAAAGATTTCAATAATGATTTAGAAAGAAGAGTTGACAGCACTAAAGAAAATGCGTTAAATAAGCAATTATTATTAGTACAATCAAATGAGGACTTGAAATCCACTCCAAGAGATAAATCTCCACTTGAAAACATATCCTCAAACTATGAAATGACGACAATTAATAATTTAATTCCGGATAGTATAGACAGAAGCTCCCATTTGGAGTTGGATTCAAGGTTGTATCATGATGAAAATGGCAATGTTACTAGACCACCATTTATAGACTTAAATCCAAAAGAAAGGCATCATTTGTTGCAACTCAAAAGATCCATTGAAGCATCAGAATCATTGCAGAAAAGAATTAAATACATGGTTAATCCAAACGAAACTTCAAGCATTATAGTTACTGGCTCAAATAAAGTCAATAGCTCCACACAAACTCATAATTCTGGTTACTTATCTTCAAAGCTCAACATGAAACGAAAGACTGATCAAAGTGTGCCGTCGTCTAGAAGCAACAAAAGACAGAAGAAAAAAGGTTTTCATTTTAAAGAACTTGAGTATGATCTTGAAGATAAGAATAAGCTTGTTACCACATCATCATTGAACGGGCACTTAGGACAAATCAATTTGCCATCATTTACGGTGCCGACCAAGGAAAAATCATTAGAATTGCTCACACCTCAACAAGACGAAGATGAACAGTTCAAAAAGTTTGGGAAATCAGATCTCAAAATTAATAATTTTGACCACACTTCTAAAACTAGAATAAAATTAGACTCTGACTATATAGAAAGGTCAAAATCAATTTCAAATTTAATAAAACTTAAAGATGAAGATTATTCAAAATCAAATGTGAACAAAAATCATATTGAACCGTCAGCAGGCTTTAAATTTGATATTAATAAAGATGATTTCAAAGATATAGGAAAAGATTTCAAATTAAATCATGAACCAAAGAAACTTTCATTGCAAAAAAATAAAATTTTACTGGCGGATGATAAGAATTATTCTACAGAAGGAAAAGTAAGCTCAGAAATTGACTTCACGTCTTCTAACGAGTTGAAAAGTGGACTTCTGGTCAATGATGAAAATGATAAAAAAAATATTGAAAAGAATAACTCAAGCTCGTTTTTTGAAACCAACAAATCCAATCAAAAAAACACTTTTGAGCCATCAAAACCAAGTACAATTTTTACATTGCCATCAAAATCAGCTGACATCTTCAAATCAAAAAACAGCGAATTTACGATTGAAAATCAACAAAATGGGCAAAAAGCCCAACTTCCATTCAGCAAAGAAGGAGTATCGAATGAGTCTACAATATTGAAGAACGACAAAATTAACAAAAGTGATTCATCTAACACATCCCAATCAGCAAAACATGCTAATCAAAATAGTGGCATCTTCGATTCGGTCCTACCATTCAAAAGTGGTGAATCTCGATTAGAAAATAATACTTCTGATGAAGAGCTGATAGCAAAGAAGCGCAAAAGTGAGTCATTCAAACCAAATAGCGGTATCAACTTTTTGGATTCAAAGTCAGATAATGCGGCAAACGCATTTTCAAAGCCTTCACTTGCATTTGATCAACTGAAAAAAGGACAAAAAGATGCTGAAAATGTAGAAAAACCAAAATTTTCATTCGAAATTAAAGATAAATCAAAGACGCCTACTACAAAAACTGGATTTCAATTTGCTGCTGGTATTACCCCAACATCTAATACTAAACCCACACCGGGGTTTAATTTTGCAAGTGGCACCCAACTTGTGAATACAAACTCAATATTTCAGAACTCATCAGATAATAATAAGAAAGCCACTTTATTTGGCTCTAATGTTGCAAAACCAAACAATATTTTTACTACAAATTCTAACGGTATTACTGCTAATACAAGTACTGCAAGTAGACCCACTACTCCATCTAACTTTAATTTTGGTTCTAAAGATCATAGCTTTGCAAATGCAAGTGGTGCTGATAACAAACTAACTGCACCACTGTTCAACTTTACCGGAAGTAAGGAGCCGACTCCAGATCCAGCAAGTATATTTCAAACTCACACAATATCTCAAAACTATGGTAGTCGTGAAAATACACCATTTGTTAACAATTCTTTCACCAGCACTGGAATGAATTTTGGTCAACCTCAGCAACTACAACCTTCTATGGTAAATCAGAATTTTCCCGGGAATTCTAATATGAATAATACATTTTCAAGCGGTGGAGCTAACAATTTAGCTCCAACTCCACCTGTTCCAAATCCACGTAGGATAATACAGCCTAGATCAAGAAGACGTTAATGATTTATATAGTGGCAATTTTACATAGATAGAAAACTGCACTCTTTTCGAAGATTTGTAATTATGGACTCTCATGTTTTCCTTTCGAATATTTAAGCTTAAAATATTAGGTCATATGATAGAATATTAATACTTGCACTTGAATACGTTTTTTCGAGCCAATTAAAAACAATATTTGCATGTAATTTATTACGTAATACTGCTAAGTAATTTATCAATATAGAACGAAAAAAAACCTTTCGATTCACCTTACTTATAACCCATCATATTCAAGATGCCAATTGACCCAGCTACATTTAAATTTGAAACTCCACAATTTGATCCTAGATTTCCTAATCAAAATCAATCAAAGCATTGTGCGCAATCATATGTTGACTATCACAAATGTGTCAATGTCAAAGGTGAAGACTTTGAACCATGTCAAATTTTTTTCAAAACTTTTACCTCATTGTGTCCTTTGGACTGGGTTGAAAGATGGGATGATCAAAGATCCGCTGGTAAATTTCCAGTAAATTTGGACGCTTAATTTCAACACATTGTCATAATTCAAAAATTCATATGTTTGTTTCAATCTCATTTTATATTTTTAATAATACACGTTGAAGATACTTAGCATTGTTACGAAATAGAAAAGATGTGGTTTATTTTCATGAGATTTAAAGAAAATTGATTAGCAAAAACTTCAACAGTTTTGTTACGACTAAATATATAGTCAATCTTTTTTCACCAAAAATCGTCTTCGATATCAGATCTCTGGACATTATTTGACTGAACCAAATTCTCTTCCGAGAACAAATCTTGATACGGATCTTTTGATCTTTTCCAATCTGCTTGCTTTTGCTTTGAACTCTCATTTGACCTCCGTTCTTCTAGTCTTCTTCTATTGGCTATTTCATTCTTTAAGTTTAGCTGCGAGATTTTGAAACTCTCCATGGATTCTTCCTTCTTGGTTTTATTGAGTGCATTTACAATGTGATTTTCTCTCTGCTTGACATAAACTTTCTTTACCAACTTGGGATTTTCAAATGTAACAGTTCCAACATCCATCGATCCATCCTTATGTAAATTTTCAACTGTGGTATAGATAATAGTTATATTATTCATCTTGTTACCTTTGATTGAGTTTGCCTTTGTGAGTTGTCCTATTTGCTCAAGCAAATCTTCGTCAATTTTGAATTCATTGAAATTTTTAAAATTTTCTATTTGGTCTATTGTAAGTTGTAAGTACAAATGAGCAGATGATAAATTATCAACATGGAACCATATATTTTTAGGATGAGAAAATTCGATTAGTGGATCATTTTCAAATTTATCTTTTCCCATGTATATTTGTATTTTATTATCTACTAATTTATTCTTCGTCTGGGCTAATTCATTGAAAGCTCCATCATTATTCACGTTGCTTTTAACTTTTGGTTCAAAATAATACACCATTGTCTAATCAATGAAAAAAAAGTAGATTGATTGATTCATGTCTGCTCGATTTCCTCATTTTGAAGCGGCTGGAACAGAGTTTCGCGGCAGGTCGTCGCAAAATTGTGGATTCTTTGAAATTTCGTCATGAATTCATTGCAGTACTTTTAATGGAAGTTTCTACTGTGCCATATTACTTGATTTCTTTCTAAGCCTAATCTCTGCTTTTTTATGAACATTTTGTGAAGCCTAGTGCTCTTTATAGAGCCTACAAAAAAACTTCTTTTATTTATTTTCTCCGTATATATTAGGAATCGCTTGTTGCACTTTTTCTAAAATTTGGCTGCGAAATGTTTAAATTTCTTGCTACAGCTCATGAAAATCAAGCTATGAATAAGTGCCCATGAATGTTCCTTGCAAGAACAAACTTTCACAAATATGCTGGAAACCTTAATTTTTAGTTGATTTATCCATTGATCTTATATTTTTATTGAAAACTAGAATCAAATAAATTTTAGATATTTTCGTTCAAGCATTAAAGAAGGACACTACAGAGAACGATTATGTTTCTTGCAACTTGAAATACTTTCTTTGGGTAAGAAACAAAAAATAAAACTCGAGCTTGAGAATCTTTACAAGTTGATTTTACATATGAAACATAATAATTACAAAAATAATAGCTATAAAGATCAAAACAAAAATGAAGATCTTATCAGTCATACAATAATTGTAGCACAATGATCTTAATTTGGTTTGATCAATTCGAATGAGCAATACAAATTCTTGTCAACGCTCATTACAGCACCAAAATTATTGAATTCGCCACAGTAATTTGGGGCACTAAATACCGTTACAAGTTTACGTCTACTGAAAAATTCGTATCCATCTTCGACAACCATATGACCCCTCACAATCAAGTCTAATTTGAACTTTGAACAGAAATATTCCACATGTTTTCTACCAAAAGTGTATGAAACACCCCGATCATTTTTTGGCCAATTATTCAATGAAAAAGTTTTCACCAGCGGATCTGGGTCAGACCAAAGCAAATCGGCCAACAAACCTTTGTCTGGGACATCGGTTGGTCTTTTGATTTTTTCAATTTGATCAAAGTTATTCAAATCTGGAGATAAACCTCCGTGAACACAGAAAATTTTATCGTTGATGGTGGCCGCAATAGGCAACGTATTAAATACATCAACAAAATTTTTCCAAATCTTATTACTATTCAATCTCCTTTTACACTCGTCGTAAAACCCATATATTTTAGTAATATTAGCAGATTCATGGTTACCTCTCAACATGAAAAAATTCTCAGGATATTTGATTTTATAACAAAGAAGTAACAACATTGTCTCCAAAGATTTCTCTCCTCGATCAACATAGTCCCCTAAAAACAAATAATTTGCATGCGGTGGATAGCCACAACAATTGAAAATTCTAATCAAATCATGGAATTGACCATGTATATCTCCCACAATTTTTACCGATGGCGAAAGTCTCAATAAGGTAGGCTGCTCCAAAAATATTTGCCTACTTTTGCCCAAAATATATTTAATTTCATCCAATTCAATCAAAAATTTATCTTTGGTTTTACGTGAATGAGACTTCTTCTTCGTATTTACTAGCTTTTTGATACATTCATCAATATCAACTTCTAACTTTTTGGCATGGGGCAGTGGAGAATTAGACAAGTTTGAAGAGCTACTAGAAGTTAGTTTTCCTAATTGAACCGCATCTTTCTTGTTGTGTTTTTTTAAATTCTCCTTTGACAAAGTAAACTTTTGATTCGATTTCGACGGTTGACTTTCGGCTATGGAATCTAATCTTTTCAAAAAGTTTGAATTGTCTAAAACTTGCTTGCCACCGGGACTCGAATTGAAAGACAGCAACAGATCTTCGTCTTTTGATTCGTTACCTAAAGTTGTGAAAACAGGGGAAGTCACTGTTGTGCTCAGTGAATCTAATGAGGAAGACAAACTTACCTGATTCTTAATTGATTTTGCAAGTGACTCACTAATTTCAAAATCAAAATTAAATGAGTTGCTATCATTTGAATTCAACCTAGTGGATTTTGCTAAGTGATTTTCAGAATTTTTGAGGTTACTGTCATACTTAGCATTCGGGTACTTGTTTCGGCTAGTACTAATATCAATAGCACCGGCTGTATCAGAACAAGCGTTTCTGACCTTACTTGAGTTTTTAATATTAAGTTGAGATAGCGCAGAAGCGCTCTCATCTGGTTCTAAGTCTAAATTACCATTCACAACATTTGATGATGAGCTACTACTTGAGGAATTTGAAGACGACTTCGGTAGGGGATCATTTTTGGACGGGCTATTTCCCATTTAGGTGTTTTGTAAAATTTAACTTAAAAACAATAGCTTTTAGTAGTTGAATACGATAATCTGTTATTTAATATCAAAGAAATTAGTTGTTGATTGGATATCTAATTTTTTTTTTTTAAACAAAAGATTTATTCCAGAAACGGCACATTGTTAACTAACCAATAAATTTCAAACGAATAATTGTTTTCATCTAACCATCAAAAGCATGTAGATTTATCGAAAAGAACATATTACTTCTCAATTTGGAATTTGGAATAGATGACTAGGTTTGTAGATGCAAAATCAATAGCAATAAATGTATTAATACATTTTTTTAAGCCGTTTTAATTTTTCTTTTTACACTTGTTTTTATTAAATGGCTAGTTATACAGCCAACTTGCCATTCAAAGCAATTAAAAACGCAGGATGTTTGATCATTGGCGATGAGATATTGAGTGGAAAAATTTTGGATACTAATTCATTCAATTTTGCAAAATTTTGCTTCAACAATTTGTCCATCCCGTTGAAAAAGACTATTGTATGCGGAGATGATGAACAAGATATTATTCAATCGTTGAAAATATTGGTGGAAGACAACAACTTGGATTTTATTGTTACCTCTGGTGGTTTAGGTAGTACTCATGATGACATTACTTATAAGGTATTGAGTGATTATTTCAAATTAGATTATAAGTTGGATCAGGAAGTGGTTGAGAGAATGCACAGCCTCAAAGGTGATTCTTTAAATGATTTAAACAGAAATCAATTAGAAGCTTACTATAGAATGGCAACTTTACCAACAAATTCACATAAACTGGACGTCACGGTTCAGAAATACTTTGTAGATGACAAATTATGGTTTCCAATACTTGAATTAAGCCAAAGAGTTTATATCTTACCGGGTGTACCTCAATTATTTACAAACTTGCTTTATTCTTTGGAACCGTTGATAAAACCTAGAATAGTGTCATCAAAACTAATTAGAAGATATGTTTTGACAAAAACTAGTGAGACAAAACTTGCTCCTTTTTTAACAAATTTACAGAGTAATTGTAACAAGAGATATGGACATGGTGTAGTCAAATTGGGCAGTTATCCGCATTTAGAATTTAAATTGAATACAATTAGCATCATTGGAGAACACATGGATTCTAAAGATTTATCTTGGATAATCACCGAATTGATTCAAAATATTGGCGGTGAAGCTAAAGAAATAACACAATTGGAAGAAGACGAATATAGCAAATAGATAGAAAACTCAAAATTTCTCAACCTTTCTTCTAAATTCATAAGACCTTGTTTTACCGTCAACCTGACAATATGATACGATATTGGTTCTTGTACGTAAAAAACTACTAATTCACTTAATCACATACAAATGTAACATCATAAATTCAAATTATCGAATCGTAGATGATCAAATTGTCAATACAATGTAGCTTCTGTTTCGATTTTGCACGCAGATCATAAAATATCGAAGGTTGAACCGCACCAATATACTGAAATGAGTTAAATTCAGAGTTCTCTAAAAGTTTTTTTGCAAGAATGACCGTGGTTTTGATTGATTATCGATAGAATCTGGATCTGAAATCGTTCAACTTTCTCCTTACCAAGGTCAGGCTGAACACTTAAAAACTTCTCTATATCCGTGCCCTCCATTACGCTAGCCTTACAGCTTCAAATATTGATCAAAAAAACAATAAATAATTCAAAAATTAACACGTAGTCACGTGACTTATTTTTTAACAAAACAACAAACTTAAACCGCTACCAAAACATAATTGTTGTACATTGGATCAAAAAATATATGTCGCATAAAAACTATCGCTACAAAAATGGTAGTCTAGTTAAGAATTGTTTTTTAATGTTTGTCTATACATATTTAATAGCTCAGCTTTAGTTTAATTAAAAAGTTATGTACTAGATAGCAACTTTGACTAAATCAAGGTCTTTAGAGATTTCCAGGTTGCTAACTTACTAAAACTCTTTTACTTATAAAGATCTCAAATTTAGAAGAGTTATGATCGGTTATCAGGAATGCACAATAGTGGAATTTAGATGACAAAAAAAGTTTGGGTTTTTGTTTGTTAACTGCATTTCAGCTTCTTATTTTATACAGATCTGGTCAGATAAAGCTTTGAAATTTGAAGCAACCGCTTTCTGAGTTAGTTATATTGTTTAAATTAGAGAAGAAATACTGTAATTAATAATTAAAGACTGACGTTTACTTAAAACGAATATTATCTAAAACTCGTGTTAAATCTTCTCTGATATCAATTTTTTCTAGCTCAGTAGTACCTTCTTGTTCTATAGCTTCTAATTTATGTAAATCACGTAACAACTTGGACTCCAAGTGAGTTTGAGATGTTGCTGTTTGGTCCAAATCGTCTTCAGAATTTAAATAATTAAATTCCTCTAGATCTTCATCTAATAGTCCAAAGTCTTTACTTTTGGACTCTTTAAAAAGCTGATTGTTAATTTCATTCCAATCTTTATCGACTTTATTTAAAGACTTTGCTTTCATCGTATGATAGTCTTTGAACAACTTTCGCTTCTGTGTGATTTTGTAGATTCTAGCATTCAATTGACGTAAAAATAGTTCCTTGTCAATAAATGTCAGTGTTTTCAATTGTATTTGCACAGATTTTGGATCAACAAATTTCATTCTAATCAAAATCAAGAATTTTTCAATCCATCGAATGAGTGATAAAAACAATTTTGTCTCATCATTCTTGTAAACATTGTGTATAAATTCCCATATGATTTCCTCATGGTCATCGAGAAGCACTCTTAATTTCTCGTAAATCTCAAAAGAATTGGAGTAATAAATTTCTTCGTTATTAATGTTTTCAAGTGTAATAATCAAATCATCTAAAAAATATTGGAATGATTTAAATACTAAATGAACATCGGATTTGGCAAAAACATTGATCAATGGTTGGTAAAAAATTTCCAAAAACTTTTTAATCAAATTAACTAATTCTGGTTCCTGCCACAATTGCTTAAATAAAGCTTTGTCTTTTATTTTGATTTGAATTTGCCAGTATTGTTTTATATTTAAGTATAATAAAGAGTTATCCACATTTTTATTTTCTGTTATATTTGAGTGAACATGAAATGATTTTATTATATCTGACAAAGCCGTATCATCACCTGCTATGATTGGTTCAAGTTTTTTTGTGGATAGGATTGTAAGCAATAGATCTTGATTTTTGTTTAATGCTTCTTCTTTTATCAGTTCTATATCTGAACTTTGTAAATTTATATAATTTTTCAATCTGTTTATAAAGATTGAATAATCCTGCAAATCAACTTCTAGGATCGACAATTCTTTTTTGTAACCATTCAAATCCTCATTTAAAAGCATTACAAAAATTACAGAAAGTAAATTGTTTGCTCCTTGTAATTCATTTTCTTCATTTTTGGTATTTAAAAATTTTGGAAACTTTGGAAAATTTAATAACAATAAATTAATAATTTTAGAAACAATCTTCACAGGGTTAGTATATTTTAATATGCCATATACTATTGTATAAGGAAACAATCTGTGAAACCTTTTTACTTTGTTGAACCATTCATTAGAGTTATCTTGACTCAAAAATAAATGATAAATAGTAGCACCAAGTTCTACTTTGCACCATTCATTAAAGGTTTTCAAAAAAGAAGAAGCTTTTTTAATACTCGGTGTTGTACCTATTTCTTTGAAAAGATCAGCTAAAGTATTAGGTTCTTGAATTAAATTTTTCTTGAATTCTTCGAAATTTTTTGTTAATTCTGAGATCACTTTAGTTGTCTGATTCTGAAACTCCAATTGCGTCTTCATAATTGCTTTCTCTAAATCTATTCTTTGTTTGTTGTCAATCATATCTTCATTAGTAAATGTGGTTTTATCGGTTTTAATGAAATCTTGAAAAGTTTGAGAATGAATTATCTCTGGAATCTTCATCAACTCCTTCAAATAACCCCTCAAAGATAACCTTAGCTTTTCTTTTATCAAAATTTTAGTTTCGTCTTGCACATTTGAAAAAACCGTGTTTCCATTTTCATGACTTTGATTGGAAAAGCCCGAATCCATCTTATCTTTTCGAGGTAATTCCATCATACCTCTCATTAAACCAGGAAAGTCATTTTTCAATCGTCTTTCCAAGTCTTTGAATTGTTGATAATGTTTGCCAATAAACCAATTTTCATTACTGTCGTCATCATTTTTTAACACCAATTGTATCACAAATTTATAATGAGGTCCAGCGTTAGAGTTGAAAGAAAACCAAGAAGCTTTTTTGACTTGTGAAATTTGCCTAACAGCCACAATATTGAGAAAATGATGATTGATATATATCAAGTTATTTATATCGAATTGTGATCCCATATTGTCATTGAGTAATGAAGCTTCATTTGATGTCTTATAGAATTTATCCATTTTTCCTATATCGGATGACTTTAAATGATCATCGTCTTGAAAATAAGTGAGTTCTTGGCCAGTGATAATTATAGAATTGTAGAATATTAACAAACCTGATAGCAACTTTTTATTAATCTGTTTCCTTTTGGTTACAAGTTCTTTTCTTTCTATCAGATTGCTTATCGACTTCCTATTGAAACTTTCAATGAACGGCTGGACAGTATTCTGCCAAAAAATACGTTGGTCTTCAAGCGAGTTGTTTGTTATAAATGGAAAAGTTGTCAACATCTCTTTAAAGAAGTAAGACAACAAAGGTAAATTTGACAAGTTATTATTATCATGTGTTGATTTAAAAGGAAATCCCAACAATTGACAGCAACCGGCATCGCTTAATTGATCTAATTCATTGATCAACTCATATTCGAGCAAATACTTCTTTAAAAAATGTTCCTGAATTGGAGTAAGTGAATTAAAGAACAACGATTGATTCAACTTTTCACAATTTTGATGTTGCTGCTCACTTGCCATTTTAAGATGACAAGAACTTACAAGTCAATTACACTTTAGTTTCTGTATGGCTGTAACAATGTACACTTATATTACATAAGGACTTATCTAATTCATAAATTCTTTTTTCTTTGATTTTCTCATCTCATATTTTTTTATCAATATTTTTCATCTTTATTTATTAAAATGGGAACTCAAAAGAAGGAAAAACAAAGAAGAGTTAGACAGAATGATACAAGAGATGGTAACTTGAGAGTCAAGGGTGAGAATTTTTACAAAGATGCTAAAAAAATCAAGCGTTTGAACATGTATAAACAAGGTCGGGCTATTAGAAATGCCAAAGGTGACATCATTAAAGCGGCCGATTTACAGCTGACAGATGCTCCAATTGCAAGAGTGGATCCAAATAGAAAATGGTTCGGAAATACTAGAGTCATTGCTCAAGACGCTTTGAGCCACTTCAGAGAAGCCATGAGTGACAAGAAAGATGATTCTTATCAAATTCTTTTAAAAAGAAACAAATTGCCAATGTCATTATTAAACGAGAAAGATTCTGATGGATCCCCTACTGCTAAGATCATTGAAACCGAAAGTTTCGAGTCTACATTCGGACCAAAACAACAAAGAAAAAAACCTAGAGTGGCCGCATCAAATTTAGAAGATTTGATGAGAATTGCCGAGAATGATTCAACCAAATACGAGGATGATCAGGAATTGAATTCTACATTAGGTCTAATGGGTGGCTCAATATTAGACAAAGACGATTTCACTCAAGAAGCAAAGGAAGCTATTTTTCATAAAGGTCAATCTAAAAGAATCTGGAATGAATTATATAAAGTCATTGACTCTTCAGATGTTGTTATACATGTTCTAGATGCTAGAGATCCTTTGGGAACAAGATGTGAATCGGTCGAAAAGTATATGAAAGAAGAATGTGCTCACAAACATTTGATCTTTGTTTTAAACAAGTGTGACTTGGTTCCAACCTGGGTTGCTGTATGTATTTATTTTAACGATTTGAAGCTCATATGCATTATTAGCTAATTAGCACCAAAGCCTTTTGTCAGGGTGATATTGCGGTTTATTTTAGAATAAATCAGTTTTACAATATTGCCTGTTACGTCTTTGGAATATTAAAGCAACTCGATTAGTGTTCAGCCAATTTGGTTTTTAATCATCGTTTTGATGATTAAAGTGTTCGCGTTCGTTTCGATAGTTTTTATCGAGCAAGTTAGAGTTGTTATGGATTCTATTTGAGTTGAAACTAATTGAAGTTGAAAACTTCAGCAATAATTAGTTTCGTAGTATTGAAACCAACATTTAAATTTGTCTGATTAGCTTTTGGTGCTATGAGATCTTTAATCATAACAATTACTAACATGTTTTTTTAAGGCAGCTTGGGTAAAGCATTTATCTAAATCATATCCAACGTTGGCATTTCATGCTTCGATTACCAATTCGTTTGGTAAGGGATCTTTAATTCAACTTCTTAGGCAATTTTCAACTTTACATGCAGACAGAAAGCAAATTTCAGTTGGTTTTATCGGGTACCCCAATACAGGAAAATCAAGTATAATAAACACATTACGTAAGAAAAAAGTTTGTACAGTAGCTCCAATACCCGGTGAAACTAAAGTATGGCAATACATTACATTGATGAAACGTATATTTTTGATTGATTGTCCAGGTATTGTGCCACCATCAGCTAAAGACTCCGAGTCGGATATATTGTTTAGAGGTGTGGTAAGGGTTGAGCATGTTTCCAATCCAGAACAATATATACCTGACATGTTAAAAAAGTGTGAAAGAAAACATTTGGAAAGAACATATGAAATCAAGGGTTGGTCAAAGTTTGAAGATGATGAAAGTTTATTAGAACAAGCTAGTATAGAATTTATTGAATTAATTGCTAGGAAGCAGGGTAGATTGCTAAAAGGAGGAGAACCAGATGAGAGTGGTGTTTCAAAACAAATTTTGAATGATTTTAATCGTGGTAAAATTCCTTGGTTTGTTCAGCCTCCATTGGATGAAGAGAAGCGAACAGGTGAAGACAAGAAAGCTAGTTACAAAAGGAAACGAGCGGATAAAGAAGCGGCTGAGATTTCAAAGAAAGTTAAGCTTGATGAACAAAAGGATGTGCTTTAATATGATTTTAAATGTATAGATTATATGTATGATGGTTACTGGGCGTTAATTGTTGCTTTTTATTTATAGTTATAGTTATCTTATCAAATTTTTATAAGTTGAAACAGTAGAGAATATACTGCATTATTTTCTAATACTAGAATGTTCAAACTTTATCAAGCTTTATCAAAAGGAAGAGCTCCGGTCCTTGAAGATGATAATTCTCCTGGAGTGGATGGAGCTTGAGATTCAAAGTTTCCATTGCTTTCATTTTGTTGGTCGTTTATGAAACTTCCCAACCCCCAAATGGTGCCCTTGAATCTCAGCATCAAGCTCATATCAAAACCTGAGCGTCTCAATAACTCTTTAAAACATTCCATTGATAGATATGCATGTAAAGTTGAAGTCAACTGTTGTGTGTGATATGCATTGGTAGTGCTTATAGCTGAAGATACAAAATGTTGCCTAATTGCTGGAGAAATAGGTAATAATTGTAGTTCTTCAGCAAGATATTCTATAGATGGCTTATTATTTTTCTCTTCATTTGAATTTTTATTTAAAATTTGGTTACCAATGTACTTAAGATCATAAAAATTTGGAAAATACTTGCCACACCACCAATAAAAATCAGTCTCATCAACGGGTAAGTTTGTATTCATTAATAAACTTAAAAAAAATCCCAAATCATACCCTGCGTGATAGGATATCCAGTCAATGTGAGTATCTAATATCAAACCACTTTCAATTATTAACTCCAGAAATTTGAAATGCTCTATTCCTTGGCTCATGTGTATAGGAAAATTAATTTGTGACGATTGAGATAGCATAGCTAGATGCTCTTCGTTGTACATTTCTGTAGCCAAATCGTATAAAAAGTTAAATTGCCAAATTATACTTGAACTCATTATCGCATTGTTTTTCAATTTTGTTACACATATTGACAATTGAATTAAGTTTAACAAATCTGAATTGGTTCTTAAAGTTTGAAAATGATAATCCGATGAAGATTTAAATGTTCCCACAGGTCTTGCTACAATTCCTGGTATTTCCTGATGAATGGACACAAAAATTTTCGATGTCTTGTCATTTATAAATGTTCTTAAAGAATGAAACTCGTTTTCCAAATTATGAGCCCATACTTCTTTAATTATTGGTAGTTGTGCTTGATGTTGGCTGATTTGTTGAGTAACGTTTGGTAAATGAGATTGTTGTGGTTGCGGCTGTTGTGATTGTTGTGGTTGCTGTGGTTGCAGCTGTTGAGTCTGTTGTTGTAATTGATGTAATTGTAATTGATGTAGCACTGAATTCATTCCAGTACCACTTGCTGCATTAACATTAGGATTGGCTGAGTTTGAATTTATTGACTGGGTATTATTTCCACTTAATGCAGCTAATAATGGATTTCTGACATGTTGCTCCTGTTGTTGTTGTTGTTGTTGTTGTTGTTGTTGTTGTTGTTGTTGTTGTAGATGTTGATTAAGTAGTTGTTGTCTTTGAAGTTGCTGCTGTAAATGCAATTGGGTCACTTGTGGAGAGTGTTGATTTGCTGTTGTTCCCTGGCTGTTCTGACCGTGAGCACTATTTTGAACATTTGACAGTTGCAAGTATTGAAGATGAGGGTTAATATTCATTGCACTTAAAGATCGATCGATTTGAATTTAAACTCGACTCAAAGAAGTTTTGATTGATATTCTATTCTTTATGCTATTCTGCTTAATGCTCTGTGAGTTGAAACAAACTGATGTTGAAAGAATTTTTTTTTATTGCAAACAATCGATGTGCAGCGAGGTTACTTTATCAATTCTATTGATTTTTCACTGAGGAGAATTGAGTTTTAAAATCAAGAAAAAGAATCAGGTAAACCAATCAAGTTTACTTACGAATTGCAAACACTTTTAATCTAATTGCATGTACTTATTCTACACATTTTACAATTGATCTCGATAAGTGGTGATATCGTT
This sequence comes from Insectozyma parachauliodis, assembly GCA_030565145.1. Classification (NCBI taxonomy): domain Eukaryota; kingdom Fungi; phylum Ascomycota; class Pichiomycetes; order Serinales; family Debaryomycetaceae; genus Insectozyma; species Insectozyma parachauliodis. The sequence continues at coordinate 206,506 of JAJMBB010000021.1, read as the reverse complement.
ATTCAATCCGTCGACATTCATGGCATTAGAATCTTGCAAGTAATTGTGGTCACCAATTTTTCTAGGCTTGACTAAGTATTGTACTAAAAAAGCAATACCTAAGACTAAGGATATGACTGCCACAATCATGTATATTATACCCAAGGCCATATTTCTTCCTCCAAAAATGGAATTGGTCGTGATTACAATACTCTTTGTTCCTCCAAAGATTTCTACTGGGTAATGCATTTGAATTGATATCTGATAAGTACCTGACGTCATTTCACTTGTTGTGTTTTTGCCATATAATTTGTAAAAATTTGGTAATGCAGCTGTTCGCATCCAGTTTTGCAAATGCTCCCAAGTTTGTAGATCAGGCATATTGTCTTTTGTATAGCCATTTGGGAACATTAGATCCCAGTTAGGAGGTGGAACAACATCACTCGGTTTATAAGTAGTTTCTTTAAATTTATGATGTTTATCTGAAGACCATGAAATACTTTCATTTGAAAACAAATAAGTTTCATTATTTTCTGTACTTCTTGTATTAAGTAAAACAGGTGAGCCAATTGAATCATTAAAAAAGGAGTTTGCAATCAATCCACAAGGATATATCAATTTATTTTCTCCATTGTATTGCCTATGTTTCAACGGTTTACAGTTATCGGTTACTTGATCACTAGATAAAGCCTTACCACCTAATTGATCTAAATCATAACTCTCGACGTATTTACGATGATTTTGATAAAAGTTTGTTACTTTGTAATATAGATACAAAGGGGGTTTCAAGTTTTTGGGCAAATTGAATTGTATCAAACACGTAGTTATGGTGACATCAGGATTATAAATACTGGTTTCATTTACTAGTTTCCATTTAAGTTCAGGAGATGTGCTTGTACTTTCAAAATGATACCCTGTGTACTTGTCGGGAATCGACTTGTACGAATTATAATTTGCAAGCTGATCACATTTTGAATAGTCGACATTCAATTCTTGAATATTATATGTTGTGTAGATGATGGCAATTCCCAAAGGTGTAAATATTACTGTCAACAAAATCAATAAGGGGATAACAGTTTTTGGTGTTAGAATGGGCTGCCATGCTTTTAACCTTTGTTGTCTAAATGCTGTGTTTGGTGGTTTTCTTGATTTATGAACAATTGAGTCGTTATTTTTTAAATTATTATTTGAATCCACCTCATAGTCATAGTCGTTGATGTTTTCATTGCTGATGTCGTTGTCTGTAATATCTTTTCTTTTACGTAAGAAATTCATCATAGATTTTCAACTAGAAACATAAAAAAGTCAATTTTATAATTTCAATTTTTTCTACTCATTTAATGTTGCATATAGTAAACAAAATTTTGATTTATATTCTATACAAATTGCATAAAAATGATTTATTTACTGTTTGGCTTTACTAATTTTTTACCAGAGCCGTGTATCTTTTTATTGCCAAAATTATTGTTTGTTATATTGGAATTTCTCTTACTTTCTACTTTCTCAAACTTATCTTTATCTTTACTACTATTATTATTGTTTTCTTTTTCTTTATTACCTTTCTTATAACTGTTGTTATTGACATTGTGATAGTTGTTACCAGTCTTAGATTCTCTTGGCTCTAAATTGAAAGTAATTCCATCTAAAGTTGTTTCTTTAGCATTTAACGCCTTTTTCTGAGCTTCTTGATCAACAAAATCACATAAAGCTATGTTTTGATTGACTTTAAAAAATTTCAAATCTCCATATTTTTTAGATAAATGTTGTTTCAAATTTTTTTCATCTAATTGACGGATGCCTCTGATATAAATTGGGAACCAATCTTCTTTTTTAAACTTACCTCCGTTACTTGAATTTATATTTGCTGCATTAGTTGCTTGAGTGGTTGTGGCTGGATTTCCAGCTGATGACAGTAGCATTGTAGGTTTCTTAGGAGCGGTGGAATTACTTGGCTTCGAAGCATTTGAAGCATTGGATAAAGGTTTATTCGAAACTGGTTTGGAGCTTGTAGACAATACAGATTTAAACGCTAAATCTGCCCATGACATCGGTTGATTTGCTTTCTGATTTTGCTCGTTTTTTGTTTCTTCTTGCTCAATGCTTGAATTATCATTCTCAGCCCCGTCTTGTTTATTTTCATCTAACTCTTGTTCTTTTTGGGTTTCAACTTTATTAGCTGCAGAATCTTTTTTAAGCTCAGTATCTTTTGTATCGAGTTTCGATTCTTGTATCTTTTCATCGCTACTATCAGATTCGTTTTTTGCTTGCTCAGCAATATCCGATTTCTCTTCCAAAAGAGTTTCCGAAATAGATTTTACTTCATTTCCACTTTTTTCAGAAGAATGGATTGGTTGTGTTGTATCAGCAGTACTACCAATCTTAGCTGATTTTGATTTCTCTTGTACATTTGATTCATTGGAATTGATTTTAGTTTCATCTGATTTCTCTTTGTATCCATTAGATTCTATAAATCTTAAAATGTCATTTGATACATCGTAAGTATTCTCTTTTTTACCAGGAACTAAAACGAATGTTTGAGAAAATTGTTTGAACGGAGAATTATCTTTGGACCATTCACCAAATGTAACAATTATAATGTTTTCATTCATAGAAACTTGAAAACAAGCACTTGTAATAACAATTTTATTATTAGCGGATGAGATGTCGATGTACTTTTCATAACAGCTCTTGATTGCCTCGGCGCCGTTGGCTTTGAACACAATTGGTACATCTTTAGAGTTCTCTGTTTCATTTTCAACACTTAATCCCGATGGGAATGAATCATGAATAATCGAGGCTTCAGGATGATATATTTTGTATATATCATCCAATTTAGTTACAAAAAAATCATAATAGGATTTGATGAAATACCAACCAATTGATGAAGCACGATCCTCTGATAATTTACTAACATTACCATTGCTAACTAAATCAGTTTTGTTTTCATTAACCTTAACTTTATTGTAAGATGCTGTGGAAGTAGTAGTGTTGGCATCGATGGGAGTATTAGAATTTGATTGTTTAAAAGAATGAGATTTTGGCTGTTGTTGTGGATTAGACTGCTGGGTCTCTTGTTGCTTTGAAGACAAAGTCTTATTACTAGAATTCAGCGTGACAGTCATTTTCTTCAATTTATAGATGAATTAAACAAAAATTTATGAAAAACAGAGCAAAATATTATTGATATCTTGAGATCAAATAAATTTTCAAATTTTTTCACTCAAGAATTTTTTTTTTCTTCGAGACATTTGATTAAACTATGTAATCAGGAACAATATAGGAAAATCTCATATCAGGGCTGTTTATAGTTTTATGGCGTTAATCTAGATAATCAAAGTTTCAAGAATGAGCAGATTTCATGAAATTTTTGTTTCAAAAATGAATCAAATAATGATCAATCAACGATAAAATTGTTAGAACTACTCGATGAATATAGAAGCAATCAACGTAAATCGTTTCTATCGGGCTATCAAAATTTACAAGCTTGATAATATTTACAGCAGATAGAAATCTTAGGAATTTCTATGCGGACATTGAAATTTTTGAAGGCATAGAATAATTTTAGCTTGTAAAGACACTCTCTATATTATTATAAACAATTTAAATATTTAAAAACAAAGTATAAATTAACTTGATTTACGTTTGAACATATTGGTGATACCTGATAATTGTGTGGAAAGTTTCTTGTAACGCAATATGTAATAAAGAACCAAACAAAAGCCAATATTGAAAAAGATATATACAAAAAAGAAACCAACGTTTCTCCATCTGTATGAAAATTTGGCACCAATTGTTAATAAAAATTCATCTGCATTTTTATAAGTACAATAACCACAATTTGATGTGGCATCTGGATTAGATAAATAACCACCAACTCTATTCACGTAGGAATTTGCAAATTCTTGACAAGTTTGACCACTTGGAGGATTAAATATAGCTAATTCTTTTTCACTGCAATGTATTTCTCTACCGTGTAAAAATGAACTGACCAAGTTTTGAATGAAATAAGTATAGGGAGAAACTTTATTCATAAAAGTCCAAAATCCTGGCATTAAATTGACTGGTTGAACAACACCTGAAAATGCAACTATGAAAGTATATAAGAAACTAACAATAACTGCTGCTGATTCTAGATCTGGTGCTATATATAAAATCATTAAACCAAATGATACAGCAAATCCTTGTAAGAAGATTCCATGAGTGAAATAAAACATACCTGAGTGCAGCGCTGTTGTATTAACTTGAGTTGGGAAATAAAGTGAAACAAACATGAATGCAGCACCGATCATTAAATAAGGCATTTCATTTAAAACTTGTGCAATGATCATCAATGACCAATGATAAGTATTTGATAATTTTTCTCTAACTTCGAATAAATCACGACCAGTTATTGCTTTTTCTTGGATTTGATTAATCACAGGAGCTGACACAACAACTGATAAAAATGCACAGAACATACCATTTTGTGAACCTGTTTTTGTATGTTTAATTCCAAAAAATGTGAAACCAATAAATAAACCTGATATTGTCATTAAAAATGTTTTTGCGGCAATATAATTTGGATCACGGAAAAACAGCACAGCAGTTCTTTGACAAACATAACGAAATTGGTAAAAATAATTAGTTGCATATTTTTGAGCTAATTTGTTATCATGAGTCGAATTGTCTGATGAATTTTGTTTTGATTCCACAATTAATTGGTCACGTTTAGCATCTGTATCTTGTTTTTCTTTTGAAGCTTCCCATATATCAAACCAATTGAAACTAGTTGCTGCAGTAGCACCTGCACCAATTGCTTCTAAAATATATTCAGCTGGATTCTCATCATCACTACATTTTCTGGCTCCATTTCTTTCAAAATAATCTAAGATTGTACGTGATCTTTTCCCAATATCACCAAAGTAAACTGTTTGACCACCTTTTCTTAATAATAATAATCTATCAAATTCTTCAAATAATGTTGCTGATGGTTGATGAATAGTACACAAGATAGATTGACCAGCATTAGCTAAATCACGTAACAATTTAACAATAGCCCAAGCAGATTGTGAATCTAAACCAGATGTTGGTTCATCAAGGAAAAGTAACAATGAAGGTTTAGCAACTAATTCAACTCCAATTGATAATTTCTTTCTTTGCTCAACATTTAAACCATCTCCCATCTTACCAACAATTGCATCTGCATACCATGACATGTCCAAAACATCTATGATTTTCTCAACATAGTCCAATTTTTCTTCATCACTGACATCATTGGATCTTCTTAATCTAGCTGCAAATTGTAAAGATTCTCTGACCGTAACTTCTGATACATGAATATCTTGTTGTTGAACATATCCTGTACGTCTGCTGAATGATAAATCAATTGCCAGACCATTGACCAACATATCACCTGTAATTACTCCAAAATCAATTCTTTGAGCAAGTGTATTCAAAAGTGTTGTCTTACCAGCACCGGATTCTCCCATAAGAGCTGTTAAAGTACCTGGGATACAATAACCACTAACGTTGTCTAGTAACTTTCTTTCTTTACCATCATAAGGAATGACGTAATCAACATCTTTCCAAACAAAAATATCTTTCACCTTTAAGTCTTCATCATTTGGTTGAATTTCTTTTTTCCTTCCTTCTAATTCAGTTGCTGCTGGTTCTCCTGCTTCAATATCACCTTCTTTTTTCTCAGATGGTAAAACTATGTGATTTGGAATCTTGCCTCTCAAATATAATAATTTATCACCACCACCACTGATTGGTTTAATATATTCAGTACCAAGAGCATTTATTGTAAGGAAAAATGCTAAAAATCCAATTAATATACCAAGATTTCTCCAAACATGACTAAAGCTATAAGTATAAGCCAACTTTAAATAATGATCTCCTAAAACCCAATTTTGACCAGCAACTGATCCGATAAATGAACACGTCTGTTCACCAGAAGGTAAATTTTGATACCCTGGACCAGATGGAGTAAGATATTGACCGGAACATTCCATATGACGACCATGAAATTCAGATGCAATGATTGCTTCAAAAGCATAAAGAACTGGATTTATATATGATATCCATTTGAACCATGGATGCATTGATGGACGTTGAATCATATAAGATGAATACATTAAGGAAGCCAAAACAAAAACACCTGCTATTGCATTTGCACCTGAGACAGATTTGTTTATAGCCGCAATAGCTTGAAACATTGAACCCATTGTTAAATGTAATAAAACAATAAATAAGTAACAAATGAAAAACTTTCCAGCTTCTCGTGATAAATTTGACAAAAAGTATAAAATAATGACAAAAAACACATTGATAATTAAACTGACTGGTATAGACATAACAAAATTTGAAAGTGCATCAGCTGAAGGATGATACATTGAATAATTTTTTTGTTTCATCAAGATTGGTCTGCTACTAAAAGATGCCGAGATTTCAGCTAAACCCATTAATGACATGAATAATACAGCAAAAAATATAACACCACCTCTTGAAAATGCTCCTGCAACATCATTGGGAGTATTATAATATAAAGACCCAGCGACAAAAGCTTGAGAAATCCCAGCTGCAGTAAGAGTTATTGTATAAGCTTTATCTCCAAGGATTCTTTGATAACTTCTTTTTGCACATAATCTTAATTGTTCAAAATAAGAAATAGTAAATGGTGATGATTTTCTGGCACCTTTCATTTTTTCTTGACAAATTGATTCATAATAAACTTTTCTTACTTCATCTTGATCAATTTGACTATTGTACTCTTCAATTTCATTGATTAAATTTTGATAATGTTTTGAATTCAACCAATAATTTTCAAATTCTTCAGGAGTTTGTGGTACTTTATTTTCCCAACCTTCTTTTGCAAATCTACCAATTGGATCAGTAACTGCAGTTAAAAATTCAGCAGTGGTTTGTCTTTGAGGACATTTCCAACCCATATTTTCAAAGTATTGTTTTGCTTCTTTTATTGGTCCAAAATAAATTTGCTTACCTTTATACAAAACCGTAACCTTATCAAAAGTTGAATAAATATTTTCACCAGCTTGATAAATTGTAACAAAAGCAGTTGTTTTTAATAATTTTGTTGACGTTCTAATAGCTTGAGCGAATTCTAAAGCAGTCGAAGCATCTAAACCTCTTGTTGCATTATCCCAACAATAAATTGAACCATTACAAGCTAATGCTTCAGCAATTGAAACTCTTTTTCTTTCACCACCAGATACACCTCTAATAAAATCATTTCCAACTTTAGTTTGGTAGGTATGTCTCAAACCAAAGACCGTGGCCAAAATTTCCTTTTTAGCATTTATAAATTCTTTTCTTGTAACACCGTTAATTCTGATGTTTGGAGTTTTACATCCTATAGCAAATGATAATGTTTGATCAACTGTTAAATGAGGGAAATGCACATCTAATTCTGGATTATAAATCAAATCATTTTTGAAGGACTTGATCATTTCATGTTGAGATAGACCATCATAACGAACATCACCCTCAACACCTTTATATAAATCAAAATCAGTTCCAGATAAAGATTTTAAAAAAGTTGTACAACCTGCACCAGGTCTTCCTAAAACTAAAACAGTTTCTCCAGGTTTTGCATACCCATTTAAATTATTTAATATTTTTTTCTTTGGAGTTTTCATTTTTGAAATTAAAGCTTGTATTCCACCGACTGGACCCTTTAACAAATCTAAAACTGTTGGTACTACAGCAAAAGATTCATCAATACCGTAAACAGATAAATTTTGAAAAGTTATACCACTTTTTCTTGAAACAATACCTTGTTTTTTAGCAAAATAAACAAAATTTGATAAAATTTTAGCTAAATTGAACTCATCCATTTTTAATTCAAAATCACCCTCTTTGTTTGTAACTTGTCTTGAGATTTGTCTTGATATGGAATCTAATTTATCATCAAATTGATGTTTTGAAATAGATGTAATAGTTTTGACTAGTTCATTTTCTCTTTGGTAATCATCTTCATTATCATCATCATAATCGTATGGAGTTAAAGAACCTGAATTGTCATTATTAGAGGTTGAAAGTTGATTACCTCTGAATTCGTTGATTGATGACTCACTCGATTTGTGGTCATCTGAGTCTATCATTTTGAAAAAGTATTAGGAATATTAGTGTGAAATCTATTGATTATTAAGAATGAAATTAAGATTTGAAAAGCAATTGAGTAACTTTGGAATAAATGATGATATGAACTGTAGATACAAGAAAGATGATTGACTTTGTAAAAGAAAAACTGGAAAAGGATATAAAAATTTATTTATAAGAGATCCAGCTTTGGATACAATCGCTGCTATTATTTAACGGTGTTAGTAATTTTACTAAGTACTTTAATTTTTACATGCAGATGTTCTTACTGATAGTACGGTACGGTTAATAGCCGTATATTACGTAAACATCCTTGGTTAGATTATATAATATGCTAACCCCTAAATCCGTAAACATTTTTCTCAACCTTATAGTATGTTGGATGTTTCAGTACACGGAGTTAATTAGATTTTCTCGTCCTTTAATTCATCATATACTTAAGTTCCAGAAATTTTAATACCACAATTCTATGAATGTGATTTAGGTAAACACCTTAACTAGTGCGCTATGATACATTGATTTTAAACTTGATATTCATTGATTACACAAGGAAGTGCGGATAAATACAAACCTACTCAAAGTTTGATCGTTCGGTTAATTTCTGATTATTAAATTTGTATTTTAGTACACATAAGAGTGCGTTTTACCTTCTCTTCCGATTTTTTATTTTCTTCTATTCTTCTTATGTCATTAAATGAATTAACAAACTGACTTATATACTAGTACAATAATTTTTATAGTAATCAAGTTTGGAATGTTGTGCGGTATGTACCAACGCCAATCTTCATTACAGATGACGTCCTTATTTACTTCTAGAAGATTAAATACGATGTCCATTTGTGTCAGAGGTCAATTTTCGCTTTTATTGATGCTGTTCTCTGTACCTCACCATAGCCGGATTTGAAAATTTGAAGTTTCACTTGTGAAGACTTAATTACAACTTTGGAAGTCTTTGACAGCAAAGTATTCGTCACTGACGATACGAACAAAGTAAGCTGTCGTACATTAAGTTTGATGAATCCGGAAAGAATGGAGTTGAAAAAAGTTCACCAATACCAATGAAACAAAACTTGATCGGTTTTATTACTAATCTATTTACCTAGTGTAAAAAAACTTACTTCAAAATCGCAATGTGATATATCTGGCGGTTTTCTTCAAAGTACCTTTTCATTCTTTAGAGAACCAATACAGTTTTACTAATATTATCCTTCTTTTGATGTGTGGCTTGTGAAGGTAATAGGTTAATAATAAACAAATTCACACTACCTACGTATTCACTTTAACCTAGCATTATATATCCTTCTACCCAGCAAAATCTTTGTCGTAGTGTTATATATTCAATATCAAAAATTGAAACGACTTTTTCTTGAGTGGTTTAACTCTGAGACTTTGAAACTTTGTTATCAATTGTAGTGAGAAATTTTGGAACTTTCTTTTTTAAAACATATGTTAATTATATATTCTGATTACCCATGAACCTATTTAACTATAACAAAATTTAATGAAGAAGAAATAAAAATTCAAGTTCATGTTATCGTTCGATTGCCATCTATACCAGTGACTGTTGAATACAAGACTTTGTTTGTATTCTTTGATATTACTGTATAATTCAATGCAAATAAACTTGTATTAATTCAGTTACAAATATATAGAGTTTCATAATGTGTTAAGTATATATTTCTATCTCTCTTTGTTTTGAAATTTCTGCTCAAGATGTATAAAAAAATTTTTATACAATATTAAAGGTGAAGTCAGATTCAATTCTAATGTGCTTTGAATGAGATGTTTATTCATGAATTATTCAAAACTATACCTTCGTTTCAAATGAGGTGAAGAGCTACCGTCTATGCTCCTACCGCTAACATCATATTGGTACTTTTTAGAATTATACATTTGATTAATTTTTGGTATTTCATCAACCATATCGTCGACCTTCTCTTCTTCCCGTTCGTCATAATCGTATTGGTCTTCACGTAAAGTTGAACTATTGACTTGGTTACTGTCATCACTTTCATAGTCCTCATCATCGTTAGACATATCTTCATTTTCAACAATGCCTTCTTGTTTGTCATCTTCATAATCACTTTCGTTTGTACTTTTTATAAAATGAACGTTTTTTAATTCGGTATTATCATGAACTGTATTTTTGCCCATTAATTCAATCAATTGAAAATAATACAAATTCAATACATCCTTAGCGTATTTAATTTGACAAAAACTTCGACCCGAATCAGTATTTTCGTCCAGATTATTGAGCGCTTTTTGCTTCAGCTGTTGTTTTCCGGGAATACATCTCCAATCTATTCGATTTAAGAAATCTAACTCCAAACAATTCAATTCACTAATTGCCACACCACCCACTTTTGCATAGTGATCATTTGTATAAAAAAAATCTTCTAAAGACTTTTGAGCAATCATAGTTGCAACCAATAGAAATCTATGAACGGTCCAAGAATTTAATGTGAAAAATGGTTGATACTGATGAGACAATAAATCAATATAATAAATGGTCGTTAATAACGTTGCAGAATTAAAATTATTAAATTTAGTCAATCGAGATAAATAAGTTGAAGTTGAAATGGAAGGTGGTACTCTTGAATGATATCTTGTTAATAAACCATTCGAATTTTCTTTTGAGTCTGAAGAGGTTGTTGATGAAGGCGGACAGGATATAGATAATGGAACTGATTTATCATTTAAAGTGATTAAAGATTGCAACATTCGTGATATTAGACTTATTAAATAATCGATTCGACAATCCATAAAATTTAAGGGCAATGATTTTATTGCTAACTTCGCTTTCGTTTCACGAGATTTTTTTGATTTATCTTTATTTGATGAAGACGGAGAAAATCTAAATTGATCGCTTGTTTCATTTATTGTGATGGACTTTGATTTATGCAATTTTCGTGATTGAAAAGTTTCGATAGCAACATCACCTGATTCGATAGTATCATAATTATCATTGCCATGATTATTCTGATCGTGATGATAATTTCTATTGAACTCATAGATTTGAAAGTTATCTTTTTTTGAAATGGTTTTGTTATATCTACACTCATTGTATGAATTCAAATACTCTTTAACCCACAGGTTTGCACCCAAATGATTATGAGAAAAATGACGAGTTAAATCAAATTTTGTGTTTGTTTTGGACTTGATATATTTAGATAAGAAGGGATCATCTTCATGAGATCTCACATTGTGATGGATATTTTTGATTTGATGTTGTAAATTTCGTCTTGTTTGCTGTAGACTATTTAGCCTTTCATTCAATTTGATGAGACTTGAATTATTTGGTTTATCAGTAATAAAATTCGAGGTTATTGAAGAGTTATGCTGTAGATTGCCTCGGGGAATAGTTGAGTTTTCATATTCTTGATTATTAATAATATTGTTTCTATTTTCAGCTGAGTTCAAGTTTGATAGCAGTGGGTCAGATGTTGGAGTTGTCCGTATAGATGTAGTAGACATTATTTATAAGTATTGTGGATTAAAAATGACCTATCACTATATCATTTGAATATCGAAAGTGATTTATATGATGAGATATTGATGCAAATTTTGATTTGAATTATTAGCTATAAAAAACCTTCTCAATGAATCTATCAGCTTGTGTGATATATTATGAGAAAATATATGGTGAGATACTGGGTATCAAATGAGATACACTTGTGTTAGAAATATAATGTGAGTTTCAAATAGAAAAAAAAATTTAATATTTTCTAATCTGAGTTCGAATTGCAAAATTAAAAAACTAAGCAAACCTCTGGGCAAACGAAACAATATTCTTGTTAGTTGTATATCAAAGATATATATAAACACAGGCTGAGCAGACAAGGTAGAAGAAACTTGAGTGATGATTATTTGATTGTATTGGAGTCCCACAATAAAGGAAAAAAGTGTAGAATCTACTAGCTTGTAAGATAACAGGAAAGAATTAAAGGTTAACTATTATTATTAAAGCCTGAGATATATTGTTAATTTATCTCACTGCCATGTCTTGCATGTAGCATAGATTAAGTCAGCAACGTGGGTGGGTCTCGTGTATGACACTTTATTGTTTATTACGACGCTACCTTCTGATAATTTTTCATTACTACTACTTTATCTTGATTTATTCAAAGTAGGTTTTAAGCGATAATGATCAAGTTTTGTCTGATTGTTTTGATGTATAATTGTATTGTTGAGTCTGTAGGAGCAAAAATTAATCACATTGTCTTTCTACATCAACAGTTTAACCAAATATTGTCGAATTTTAAAAAATATTTTAACATCTGCGACATTATTCGTTGAGACAGTTGTATGAATGAGAGTGATTGAGAATCTGTTTTATACTTGTCTTGTCGGTTGCAATATGAAAAAGTATGAATCTAATTTGCAGCACTTCTCTGTAACAACCAAAATTGTCACATTAGCGCCCGTAAAAGGTCATAGTTTTATCCGCTATCGGTCAAAATCATTTTCACGTGACTTGTTTTATATTTATAGTCGGGACTTCAAATCGACCGAAGTCAATCAAGACTCGGAATCATACGTTCAAGCAAACAAGCATGTAAGCGACAACAAAACTCAAATAAGATTGAATATGAAAATTTCTATCAAACATAAAGAATTCATACGTATTAAATTTTCACAATCACACGTCAGTGTCGCGTTTTACTATGTCAAGACAAGTTTATATAGCTTTTTATGTATTTTTATTTTTATACAGCTTTTGCTCAACGTAGGAGGGAAAAAAAATACTGTTATTATAATCTGTGATTAAGAAATTGGGTGCAAAAATTTAGTCAGAGAACTAGAATTGGATCAGAAGTAATATATTGTGATGTTATAATATTTTTATTCACTTATCATGATTAATATAAAGAAAAAACGAGTATTTCTATTACTTATTTTTATCATATCATTTGTTGCATTGATAAGTATAAATTTGTTAACTGAAAATCCAATTTTACCATCTTTTTATAATCAAAAAAACACAGATATCGATAAAAACAAACTATCAATTCATGATTTGGTCAAATTATATTTGTTTCATAAACAAGAACTTGTACCAAAAACATTGGTTCTGGAGATAAAATCTTTAGTTTCAGATACATCGAAAACTAACTCTGAACTGGACATTGATACTCCATTGTATATAAAAACTATCTATGAAAACAAGAACAACTATAAAAAGGTTTCTTTCAATCGAAATCCTAAATCAAACGATCAAGATGAGTTATCAGATGGTACATCAATTTTGATTCTCACTTTGATCAACGATAAAGAGTCTTATGGAGCATCAGATAAAACTTTTGCTAAATTCTTAAAATGTATTTTAACAATCATCCGAAATCAAAATTACAAGGTATCATTAGGTGTTTTATGCAATGATGATGAAGAGTTTAAAAATATTGAAAACTATTTGAGTTCAAATCAAGATCAACAATTGTACAGCAATGATATTTCTAATATTGATCTTATTTATGCTCCTATTGTGGAACAAGAGCAAGAAACATCAAAAGAAATTGATAGAAAAAATCGTCATTCTGATTTTTTGCAAAGAATAAGACGAAGATTGATAGCCAAATTGAGGAACTTTTTAGTGTTCAATACTTTGACTAATCAAGACTATATACTTTTTGTTGATTCAGATATTATAAAGTTTAAGAATGCAAAAAAATTTTTACCAACACTAGTAAAGTCAAATAAAGATATAATAGTACCAAGAATTGACATAAATGGGATGAAAGATTATGATAAAAATTCTTGGAAAGGTCAACGTACAAAACCAAATAAGAATCAAATAAAAAAATTGGATAACAATGAAATCGAAAAGCTAGATTATATACCTAAAGATGTAAGCAATAAGATTTATCATTTTGAAAACTATTTGAATAATGAGAATAATCAATACGAAATGCATAAGAATAATATAGATTACGTTGTACCTTTAGATTCGGTAGGTGGAGCCGTATTATTAATAAGGTCCTTAGTCTTTAAACAAGGTGTTATATTTCCAGCAAGTTATGTAGTTGGTACTACATGGGAGAGAATTGAGGGTTATGATGGTATAGAAACCGAAGGAATTTGCTATTTAGCAAGACCATTAGGTTATTCATGTTGGGGATTGCCAAACTTGAGCGCTCTTCATGCTAGTACATAATTATTGAAACTCATTTATTAAATCTATACACTATATATATTATAAATCACTTATCCATTGCCAAACTTTAATGATTTCTCCATGCAGTTCGATAATCTTGACTGAAATATTGCTGTTGTTTTCTACTTTGCCAACAACCAATTTCCAAATGTTAATTCTTTCATTTATATTATGTTCATTATTCAATATCAAGTCTCTTAACTGATTCGATCCAATATATGGTCGAACCTTCTCGTCATTATTTGATAGTTTATATTGATTAGTCAATTTTTTTATAACTTCTTGGTAAATTATATCAATTTTCACCCATTTCAATTGATATTTTCTATATTTAAATTGAATGTATTTATAAAACACCGCGAAAAGCAATGATAATATCATATAATATTTAAATTCAATGAATTTGTTTAAGATACTGTTTTGAATTTGACATTTCAAATCGATGTTTGATAAGGACGTTGATCGAAGAACTTGGTACGTTTTTTGTATTTCGGTTTCAGTGTTGTTAACATTAATTGTAAGTTCCTTGGCTGGAATGCCTGAAGCTGATTCGACCTAGAAAAATGTTAGTATATTACTTGGTATAAAATGGTAAAAATTTTTTTCGTACTTGCCTTACTATAATGTCAGGTTCTTTAATCAATTCAGTGATTGACCTTGACCATATATCTTCAAATTCTTCATCAGTAATGTATGGTGCTTTCATCGAAATTAATAAATCATGTAGTTCTTGTTCATATATGCCACTTTCTTCATCATTTAATCCTTGACCGCATTGAATATTTGCGTTTTTACTTCTTAATAGATCCAACGCTACATCTATCATGATATTGATTTTTTCTGCTTTTTTGGTGTCTGGTATACATTTTTTATTACCAGGAATTATGATATCGTGGAATGGTTTAAATTCCACATAATCTTCAAAACATCCAATATTCAACTCAGGAAAGCATCTAGCGTTGGGTGGGCATTGAATGCAATTTGGTTTACAATATGTATCTAATAAATTTCCAATGTTTTTCAAAATGGTATAATCAGTTTCTTTAAATGTGGGTTGATCAATTTCTTGTCCACAATAGCCCACTAGATATTGTTGCTCATGATACCAATAACTAAATAGACCTCCCAAAACAATTAACAACCATAGAAAAAGACTTATAAAGATTTTGGATAAGTTTACATCTATTTTTTTAAACTTAAAGCCTTCATCTATATTGTTATTATCTTTTGATTTTGATACGTCATTTTTGTCATCAATCGAGAAATCTTTTTCGTCTTCATCTTCACTATCATCAACTATTGAGCCAATTGATATCAATCTAGGTTTAGGAGTTATCGCAGATTTATAAATAATTGGAGACTTTTTTGGAGTTGATCTTGTAGAAGATTTATTTGTTCTCAATGGAGTCAGTTTTCTCGATACTTGCTCAATATTTGAAAATGAACTTTCAGTAGTATCACGAGACGATGTCTTTTGTGGAGTTCTATTTTTACTAGTTTTTAACAACTTGGCCTTAGTTTTTTTTGGTGTCGAACTATTTGAAACAACTGGGGGTTGAAATCCTTGAATTGTTATTCCTAACAGTTCAGCGAATTCTTGTTGGTTTGTTCTATTTTTACTTTGAATTTTACTCAAATTTTTTTCAAAATCAATTACTTCATCTTCAATCGATTTAAATGAATCATCGTTTCTAGAAATGTCACTCAAGATGTCATTTGTTTTGTCATGAATTTTTGAGCCATTCTTATTACCTGAATTTTCTGTAATTTTTGGAGTGGCCGTTATAGTGAGATCATTTTCATGTTTAATTTTAGAATTATTTGTTTCTGAATTACTCGAGTTCGGAGATTTAGACCTCAATTTTGGTTTCACAGTTGATTTTGATTTTTTTTCTTTCATCGTCTTTTTGACCTTTGGTTCTTTTTGATCTTTTTCTATTTCATGTTTTCTTTTCCTACTTGAGTTAGAAACAGTACTGTCTTCAAATGACTGAAATACATTTTCATTACTAAAAGAACTCAAATTTTCTTCATCTTTTGAATTCTCATCAACGCCAGATTCTGGTTTTGAGTCGGAAATTGTATTGACCTTTGGTGATTTTAAATTCTTCATTTTCACAGTAGCTATCGATAATTCATCGCCACCTTCGTCATCACTATCCACAACTATTTCATCAAGTTCACTCTTTTTCCCCAAATCAATCGAACTTTCGTTGATGAAGCCATCATCATTTACATTCTGAACTTTTTGGTTATATTCTTTCAAAAGTTTCTCTCGTTTTGGTATCACTTTTGTTTCAAAAATTTTTAACAAGGTAGATTTTTTGTCATCACTTGAATACGAGATGTTATGTAAATTTAAAATTTTTCTTAACTCAGCGACTTTTAACTTTTTAGAATCAAAGTCTAACGACTGTTAGTATTTAAAATAAAAAGCGTTCAATTGAATACGTACCCTCTTTCAAATGTTCCATTGTCCAATTAATGTTGATGGTCACAATTTTTGATCAAATATATTTTTGTTTATTTCTAGTAAACTATAACATAAAAATTGTGCACGTGAACACACACGTGATAATTTGTAAACAATACACAAACACGTATTTTTAAATTTTGTGTTTTAATTGAAATTTTGCAGCTTAAATTTATACCAATACCAACATTATGAAGAGATTTCTATTACAATTCTTTGAAAAGCATGATTTGACTTAGGATATTTGAATGCATTTAATGATGAATTATAAAGACTTGAACTGTTTTTTGAGCATCACTAACACGTCGATAAGGTTGATATTTCATCTTTTCGATGATCTGCTTAGGAACTTATGTGTGATGTGTAAAATACAAATCAGAGATTGTGTTAAATTGATTTCCTTCAAAATGATTTTTATAAAAGTATTTTACTAAACTTTATATTCCTTTCATCATCTACAATAAACCACAATACTAATGATATTGCTATTTCTCTTATTTGATCAAGTCCGCGGCGCTATAGTTCATCACCAGCATCATAAACATGGTATAATTACCAAAGGTAACGTTTCAATGACTAAAGTCTTGAACATCAGAGATACTAGTGCCATGCCAACTTTAACTTCAACAGCAACGGAAACTTATACACCAGTGATACCGACATTAGAAAACCCCTACATACATGAGTCAAAATTACCATTGAACTTGATATTTATAATTTTCGGATCAATTATATTGCTTGTCTTTATCATTTATATGATGTTCAGAATTGTCACCTCGATCATCAATAACAAGATAGCCAAGAATGAAAAAGAGGTTTATTTCTCAAATCACAACTTCTTATCGGGTAATCAAGAGAATTTTCTTTCAGATTCAAAATCAAGTATATATAACGCCCTGTCGACTTTGTCTTCAACTTCTACAATGACATTGTTACAACAAGGTAAAAGCTATCAGAAACATGTATTGGATGAAAAATCTAATAGTAAAAGAAGATCTTCAATGTTTATAAATCCGTCATTAGATTTGAACAATTTGAACACAGATTTGTATACTCATCAAAACTCATCAGTGTATTCAAAATCAATTTACAATTTTGACTTGTCGTCTAATATCATAAATGATTCACAATTTCGAGATAATTTAACTGATTCAAACACAATTATAGACGAGGTGAAGCATTCTCCTGCCCCTAGTTTGTACCTAGAAGAAATACTTCGAAAATCTTAATTTATAGAGTTCAATAGAAAGTTTATACATTATTTCTTCATCCTGGTAATCCAAGAATCTAGTAAGTTTGTCTCAATCTCATCGAACTTGTTATAAGTGGGACAAAGATTATAATCTTCTTCTCCAACATTCGTACTCGCTAGGATTTCATTATTAAGTTTCATATTCAGAGGTATGATCAAATTTTCTAGCTCTTTGTTTTTAGGCTTTGACATCTCTTTGAATAGATGTTTGAGATACTGGAATAAAATGATTTTATTATTTTTTTCAAACATTAGTTTCTTCATCTGTTCATTGAACTCAACTAGTAATTCAGATTGAGACTTAGATAGATCAAATTTATTGTCGATTTTATTTATAACTTTTAAAGAAATCTGATCAAAATTTTTTGAGATTAGTTGTAGTAAATTTTCTTTTTTCAAAGATTCATGGTATGAATCTCTAATACTAAATCTAGCAAGTCTTGAGCTATCACTACCTTTATCCATGAAATCTGGATCATTAGATGCTGAGCGATTTATGGTCTGATAGAAATTTTGTGTTTGATCTACATTGTTCTCTCGATTCCATAGCTCTTTCTTGGTTATAAGATTCATCACCGACTGTTTATCACCGATATTCTGCTGCAAAAAAGGATGTTTCAATAATTTGCTAGCATTGTATCTATTTTGAGTAGTTTCAATAAAGCAGCATTTCAAAAAGTCTTTCAAATTATCACTGATTTTACAATCATTCAAATGTATCAATTTTACGAAATCTCCATTTTTTTTGCACCTAGAAATCAATGAAAGTGCTTTCATAGGAGGATATTGATCTTGTAATGGAGGCTTACTTGTAATCATTTCGAAACAACAACAACCTAAAGACCAAATATCTGCTTTATAACTATGACCATCTTGATTATTCAAAATTACCTCGGGTGCCATCCAATATGGAGTACCAACAGTAGTATTCCGTTTTGAAAAATTGGAAGATAATTGTGTTGAGACACCGAAATCAGTCAATTTGACATCACCTTGTTTGTTGACCAAGATATTCTGAGATTTCAAATCCCTATGGATCTTACCATGATTATGCAAATATTCCAAAGCTAATAAAATCTCTCTGACAATCTTGGCAATAACATTTTCGTCTTCTATTGCTCCAGGTTTCAATAAATCGAAAATTGAGCCCCCATTTACAAACTCCATAATAACCCATAACTTATAATTTTTAACAAATGAGCCGTAATACGACGTGATTTGTGATAGTTTGCAATCACTAATAATTTGTATTTCTTTATATACATCTGATAAATCAGTTTGATCATTTTCTAGATCAATTTGCTTGATTGCAATTTCTTTGTTCAAAGATTTTATAACCCCACGATAAACTACACCAAACCCACCTCGACCTATTTCTTCAAATACCTGCAAATCATCACTTGATGAAACTCTTATATCTTGATCATTATTGTTGATATGAAAATTTGTCATATACACTTGATTCTCTCTTTCGTGGATTCAATATACAATTTTTTGTTTTTGTTGCAATGAATTTTTGGCAACAAATTTATATTTAAACTCCATCATCAGTCTCAACATGTTATTCTGTGTAAAACGATATAGTATAATCAATATGAAAACTTCAATGCTGCATCAATCAAAACTATTGTTCAAAGTCAGTAACCATATCAGACATGCATCCAAGTTTACATCAAATTCTGACCTTAACGATTTATTTATCCATAAAACTTTATCATCTATAAAACCTCAAGATAACGAATACATACGATGCAGTATATTTGATCAAAATGGTGATATGATATACCATGGGAAAGAATTTCTAAAATCAACTTTTATGAAGAAATATAACTTACTACCTCGAGATTTGAGAAAGATATCGAAGCATAGTCATAATAATAATCAGTATACTAATCATAATAATTCAATTCATAATATTGATATTGTACCAAGTTTGCTAGTACGGAATAATGCTATATTACTAAACTTGTTGAATATAAAAGCATTAATAAAATATGATTCAGTTGTAATATTCGATACTTCGTTATCCTATTCAAGATTAAATGAAAATTACTCACAATCTACATTTTTAAAAGATTTGACCGTTAGATTGAAAACAGTCGATAACGAGAATTTACCATTTGAATTTAAAGCTTTAGAAACAATTTTTATCAATGTTGTTAAAAATCTCACCACAGAAATGAAAGTTCATAGCACTGTACTTAAAAATATTTTAAATGGACTAGATGATGATATTGATAGAATAAAACTTCGATATTTATTAATTCAAAGTAAAAAAATTGCTCAATTTCAACAAAAAGTCACATTGATAAGGGATTTATTAGAGGATTTACTTGAACAAGATGATGAATTAAACGATTTGTATTTAACGGATCAACATAATAATATACCCAGGGTTGGAACGAATCATGCTGAGATAGAAATGCTTATAGAATCTTACTACAAAACTTGTGATGAAATAGTACAAACTACTGAAAATTTGAAATCTCAAATAAAAACAACCGAAGAAATTATTAATATTGTTTTAGACTCAAATAGAAATGAGTTAATGTTGTTGGGTTTAAAATTCTCAACTGGGTTATTATCAATGGGGATCGCATTATACGTTGCTGCTTTATATGGTATGAATTTAGAAAATTTTATTGAAGAAACCGATGGAGGATTTGAATTGATCATTGTCATATCAAGTATATTGTTACTCTCGTTATTAGCTATCAGTATCAGAAAATTAAAAAAAGTTGAAAAAATTACAATGACAAGTATTAAGCAAAAATAATTTTATTATCCTTCAAATTCAATATTTATGTTTGGTTTGAAGAAACTAGCACTTGAACTCCTTGATCGATTACCTTCGTTTTTCAAATCGTTGCCATGAGTGGGCGAGGACTGAGGAGTAGGTAATGGAGTAGATTTTGTTTTAAAGGGTCTCAAAGCAAAATTATCGACACTAATAGGTTTAGGACTCAATATGTGATTATTTTGTGCAGGAACATTTTTTGGTGGGGTGGTAGGCAGTGTTTTCTCTTCACTAGGAATAATGTTTATTTGGTATGAAGGGACTTTGACTTTTTTAACTTGTAACCCATGTTGTTTTTCCTCTTCTTTCTTTTTCCTGTATTTCTCTTCATGATCTAATAAATTTTCATGTAATTTTCTTCTAAAATGTGGTTGAAATAAGTCATTAGTGAATTTTTCGTATATATCAATCGGCGGTTTAAAACCCTTAAAAACTTTTTGTGATGATGGTCTCATTATTAAATGTATGAATGGAATCGCCCCGACTCTATCCATGGAATTCAATTCTTCAGATAGTGTTTTTAAATCCGTTGATTCAAGATTTTCATCTTTAGGTATTTCAAATACTTTGCTTATATGTTCAATAAAAAGCAAGAGTGAAGCTAGATTGCTTCTAGGTATGGATGATAAATATTTAATCAATATTTCATTATTCTTTTCATCTGATCCATAAAAATTGACTATCGAATCAAATATTATAAATGGAATCATTGAGTCACTGATTTCTAGTAACCAAAATTTAAAAAAATTTATGATTTCTTTAACCGATAAACTTTTAATGTACTTCATGATATGATCAATAAACTCTTTTTGTATCAAGGTCTTATTATTCAATTCATCTTTGATATTTAAATTAAGTGATGATACCAACTGATTTATATTCTGTTTAATCTGCCACAGTGATTGGTGATCAATAGGATCCAACCAGTGATCTCTATTAACGTCACTTGTTTCTTCAATAACTTTGACAATTTGAAATATAAAGTAGGATACAGAAAGTAAATTGGGTGAATCAAACAACTCTAATTGGTAAAGTTGTACCTGTAGTGGAATATCAACATATAAATCAAATTGATATTTTAAATTTTGGAATAGATTGGAGTTGGTAGCTAAATCAGGAAAGTCTTTGGTTGAAAAGTAGATACCAGTACTATAGTTGACCAAAGTGTTTTCAAATTCAGATTTGTAATTGTCTTTATTTTTCGAAATGGACGTGAACTCAGTTGCAAATTTTTCCAGTATCATGGTTTGCTGTTGTTGACTTTTTGCCACCAACTGCAGCAAATTGGTCAAACAACTATAAATGATTTCAGTTTTTTTTGATTCAAATTTCTCGAGATAGGTAGATAATTCAATTAAACTTTTTTCGAAAAAATACTTCAACTCTTGTAAATCTAAAATTTCTTCATTAAATTGAGATTCTATTTCTTGTAATACTTCCTCATGATTTGTCTTCAAAAAAGAACTTTTAACATTTTGAAAAATATTACTAAATTTGTTTGTAGTTTCCGCCATATCATTCATAAATTTAGATGAAGGCGACAATACGTGGTTATTGGTATTCTTTTTGAGTGTTGAAGATATGCTGTTACTAACTTTGGAATCTTCAAACTTAGTAACATATGTTGCCAAATCAGACCATTCGAACCACATGTTTTCGCTTTTGAATTTTTTTTGAAATATGCTTGTTGCAACCAAAAATTTTAAGTCTAATAGAGCTTGACCAACTTTTTCTAAATTCAGCTTTGATACATCCAAGCCTTTGATTTTTAATTTTGTCAACACATTACAAAATGAATCACTACTGAAAGTTTCATTCTTGTATCCAGGTAATATGATTTTTCTTGGAACGACTGGGACTTTTGCTATCAACTCACCTAGTATGTATTTGAGCTCATGAATATCTTCAATATGTAAAGAACCTAATCGAAGTGGGAACTTAAAATCTAAATCGGTATTGATTTCCACACTTTGGATCTTTTCGTTGTTTTCTTCATTTGAAAAACTTTCCTCATCACTCGTAATAACCTCTAATTTTTGAGATGTAGGTAGTTCTGTGAATTCTTTCAACCTCAGTTGATCCATATAATTCAATTTCAATTTTCCAATGCTATTATACACCGTTAAATAATCATTATATATTCCATCCAATCGACTGAACCCATTTATAATTTTAGGCTCATGATATTTCAAAAACAATGTCAAATCTTGCAACACTCTTCTATCGAGTTCAGATGATAATTGTAATAACAATCTCGACTCTACTGTTATTTGTTTGATGTATTTCGAAAACGCCAAATCTATACTAATATTGCCTGATTTCTCAACGTCCACTTTACCAGATTTCTCATTCTTGAATACACTGTCAATTGGATACAAGTTAACAGTAGCTTTATTTAGAAACTCACTATTTGAATGATAATAGTTTATATAATTGAACACCAACTTTCTTATTTCATGCAATTGTTTGATTGATTTGAAAGACTGAGTTTTGAGACTATTCAACCCCGTGATGTAGTCTGGTGACCAATACGAGTTGGAAAAAGAATTGTTCATGTAATCTGTCCCACTTCAATTCCAAGGTCAATTTTAGATATTTATTTTTTCGTAAGTGATTTTGAATACAATGGATCAATAAGTTGGTTTCAGTTTTTCAGTATGAACGATATCTACACGTCCTTGTCATTATCATTGATAGTGAACAGAAGATTTGTGGTGTCATCCAATGATCCTGATAGGTCTATTGCAAAATTTCTTGAGTTTATAACTGAGACTAATTTAGTTGATGATCAAACATTAATAATTGAAGAGGAATTAAGACAACAGGACAATAGACTGTTTTACAATATTAATCATCAGTTTTGTCTAGATCATTTGCAAAATCAGTTGGACCAAAATCGAAATTATGTTGTCATCGATTTGTTAGACATAAAATCTACTATTGACCTCATCAAGCAGATGGTTTATTTTAATGAAGACAAGTATCATTTGAAAAATTTGATCATTTGGAAGAATCTACAAAAGTTGAAAAACTCTCAGTTTAAACTATTATATAAGTTGATTTTACAATTGGATCAGTTTGACATGGTTGAAAACTACAATAATAATAAGATTACTATCGATATAGAAGACCCGAATGATCCAAAAACTGAAAATAAACTACAACACCTTGAAATAATGAAACCTGGTATTTTTTCAATAATATTATTTACAGATTCTAACTTGTTTAATGCTAAAATTTATATGTTTTTGAAAGAGAAATTCTGGTTCTCAGTACATCAAGAATTTGATAGGGATAATTCGGTTCTAGAGCAAGATGATAGATTAAGTTTGAAAGATAGTTTAAAGTTTAATGCTGAACTTACTTATGAGAATATGATTTTCAATTTGAGAAGTCAATTAGATGAGATTTATGTATCTCCAGAAATAAAACTGTATATTTATTCTTTAATCGTGTTCACCAGATGTCATAGACTTGCTTCAATTTCACCAAAACTGGTGAGGGTATCAACACAAACCGTTGAGTACATAACCGACCTTTGTAAAAGCTTGGTTTTATGGAACAGCAGGGAAAAAATTATGAATCAAAATAATAAACCAATATTGAAACTGAATGATGAAGAGGAATTGGAAGAAGAGTTGTTTGTAACTCCCACTGTGGTGAAAGCTGCGTATAAAAGAGTTGGCTATTGGTTAGTAGACTGGACGTATAATGAAAGCTGCGTAAAAAATTCAAGCAATTTGAGAATTCAAGAAAGTGAATCCAACACATTTGAAGATCAACTACAAGCAAGCAGTAATGACTGTGAAACGAAACTTGAAGGCGAAGAAAATGTCGAAAGTGTTACTAAGAAACCTTCCGATGATTATACAAAACAGCTCAAAATTAATTTCTTAACTGGGGATTGGTACGGATCAGACTATTATGTTGTTGACAAATTTTTGAAAAGCTATGAGAGCAAGAAAGATGTGGATAGCTACACCGGATTCACTAATAAAATTGTAGATGATGTTTTGAAGTCAGTTAGGCCCCCATTATGAATAATCAAGATCAAATCTTTTTTGAAACTTCTACAACCTACAAGTTACTAGTTACTAAGCTTAATTAAGATCTAACCACTTCACAAGTATTTAGCGCTCAAACTTGCAGAAAATACAGTATAAGGGTACCGAAGACTCACAATATTCATGTTAATTATATCGACGTTATTGACTGTTACAACGAATGTGATATTTACAAAACGACAACATTTCATCACTTCTATCAGTTATAAAATACATTCGAAGGTTTGATAATGGTTTTTCAGTGGTGAAATGTTCCATTTGAAAGTAAACGAAATGGACACTCCAGTAATAATTAGGGTATATTCATTACAATCGTTTTCATGATATAATGACAAATGTTAAGTTTATGCTTTTAAAGGTTAAGAATTCAACATCAAGAATTAATTGCTCCGCTGCTATCTAATAGTTTCAATTTAAAAAATATTCAAATTGATTATGGCTGCAAACTTGATTTTTTTTATTCATTCTTTGATTTTTTTCAGTCTTTCATTGTTTTTCAATGGAGCATTGGATTTCTTGATTTTATCCATATAAAATTTTAAATTTGATGTAGTCTTATCAGTAAACCTATTCTTATAGTCAATTTAGTAGTATTTATTTGAAAAGGAATGGAAATTTGACAGAAGGACACGCTCAAAGTTGGTGACATAAACAAAATGCGTTATATTACATAAGCGATTATTAAATGTTTAAATTGGAAGAAAAAAGTGGACAACCGAAAACCTCCAAAGTAAATTTTTACAACCAAATCAGCATTTAACAACTATAGTCCTATTTCTTGTTTAGTTCGCCACACCATAACATTTAGATAGACCTTATATTTTGATACATTTGTGATAGTATACATTGTATCTTTATAGTTTATGTTTTGAATTGTTCACGTCAATAGAAATCAATATAAAACAACAAAGATATAGATAAGTAAGGTTGTCAAAATGTCCAACGATATACCAATTGATTTCACTGAGTTGACTCAATTGACTCAATTGGGTATAAATCAAAATTCATTAGATTTCAAATCAACTACTTTAGAATCTGATAATTATATTTGTATACGTGAATCCAATAATCAAGGTAATTCTGTTGCTATTATTAATTTGAAAAATAATAATGAAGTCATTAGAAAGAATATGACAGCAGATAATGCTATAATGCATCCAAAAGAATTTGTTATATCTTTAAGAGCAAATGGTACTACTTTACAAATTTTTAATTTATCTTCAAAACAAAGATTGAAGAGTTTTACAATGAGTGAGCCTGTTATATTTTGGAAATGGTTGAATGATAGTTATTTAGGTTTAATCACACAATCATCGATTTATATTTGGAACGTTTTTGATGGTACAAATGATGGTCCCACTAAATTAACTGACAGACATCATTCATTGAATTCTTGCCAAATTATAAATTTTGTCGCTGAACCAATTGATTTGAATTGGTTTGCTATAACTGGTATTGCCCAAGAAGATGGCCGCATTGCTGGACATATACAATTATATTCTAAATCTAGAAATATCTCCCAAGCAATTGAAGGTCATGTTTGTAAGTTTGCTTCAATTAAATTACAAAATTCAATCCAACCAACTAAATTGTTTTGCGTTGGTAACAAAAATGCTCAGGGCCAAGGAAATATGCATTTAATAGAAATTGATCATGTTGAAGGTAATCCAACTTTTTCTAAAAAAATTGTTGATATTTTTTTCCCACCAGATGCTTCCAATGATTTTCCAATCAGTTTACAAACTTCAGATAAATATGGTATCGTTTACATTCTAACCAAATATGGTTTCATTCATTTATATGATATGGAAAGCGGATCAAATTTATTTGTTAATAGAATCACCGCGGATCCTGTATTCACAGCCACTAGTTATAACGATGGTACTGGTTTATTGACAATCAATAAATCTGGTCAAGTTTTAAGTGTTGAAGTATCTAAAGATAAAATTATTCCTTATGTTTTGGATAAATTATCAAATGTTCCTTTGGCATTATCTTTATCATCAAGAGGTGGATTCCCAGGAGCAGAAAATTTATTCCAACAACAATTTCAAACTTATTTGAATCAAGGAGATTATACAAATGCTGCAAAAGTTGCCGCATCTTCAGAACAATTACGTACCCAAGATACCATAAATAAGTTAAAACATATTACTCCTCAACCGGGTCAAATTTCCCCTATTTTACAATATTTTTCAACTTTGTTAGACAAAGGTAGTTTGAATAAGTATGAATCAATTGAGTTAGCCAAACCAGTTTTACAACAAGATAGAAAACCATTATTTGAAAAATGGCTCAAAGAAGATAAATTAACTTCATCAGAAGAACTAGGAGATATTGTCAAATCTTATAATGATACAACTTTAGCTCTTGCTGTCTATATCCGAGCAAATGTAAACATCAAAGTTGTTTCGTCTTTAGCAGAATTGGGTCAATTTGATAAAATATTACCTTATTGTCAAAAAGTTGGTTATAATCCGGATTACACTAACTTGATTCAAAATTTAGTCAGAGTCAACCCTGATAAAGCTAGTGAATTTGCTACCTCATTATTATCCGATAATCAAGAAAATTCACAATTAAACATTGAACAAATTGCCGATTTATTTTTTTCACAAAATCTTATTCAACAAGGTACAGCATTTCTTTTGGATGCGTTAAAAAACGATTCACCTTCTCAAGGTCATTTACAAACTAAGGTTTTAGAAATAAATTTGTTACATGCTCCACAAGTGGCTGATGCAATTTTAGGTAATCAAATGTTTAGTCATTATGATAAACCAACTATTGGTAAATTATGTGAAAAATCAGGGTTATTTCAAAGAGCATTAGAACATTATGATGATTTGAAAGATATTAAAAGAGTCATAGTTCATACCAATGTATTACCAATTGATTGGTTAGTTTCGTACTTTGGACAATTGAACGTTGAACAATCAATTGCTTGTATAAAGGAATTGTTAAGTCATAATATCCAACAAAACCTACAAGTGATTATTCAAGTAGCAACCAAATACTCAGATTTAATTGGACCATTAAAATTGATTAAAATATTTGAAGATTATAAATGTACCGAAGGTTTATACTATTACTTGAGTTCGATTGTTAATTTGACACAAGAGCCAGATGTAGTTTTTAAATACATTCAAGCTGCTGCTAAAATGAATCAAGTTAAAGAAATTGAAAGAGTTGTAAGAGATAATAATGTTTATAATGGTGAAAAGGTTAAAAACTTCTTGAAAGAATTCAAATTAGATGATCAGTTACCATTAATTATTGTTTGTGATAGATTTAATTTTGTTCATGATTTGATTTTATTTTTATACAAAAATCAATATTTCAAATTTATTGAAGTTTATGTTCAATCAGTTAATCCAACTAATACTCCACAAGTCATTGCTGGGTTATTAGATGTTGATTGTGATGAAACAATAATTAAGAAATTATTAGATTCAGTTTTAGGTAGAGTTCCAATAAAACCATTGGTTGAAGAAGTTGAAAAAAGAAATAGACTTAAAATCTTATTACCATTTTTAGAAAAAACCTTAGAAGGTGGTTCAAATGATCAAGAGGTTTATAATACTTTGGCTAAAATTTACATTGATTCGAATAATTCACCAGAGAAATTTTTACAAGAAAATAATAATTATGATACTTTGGCTGTCGGTAAATATTGTGAAAAGAGAGATCCATATTTGGCTTATATTTCTTACTCAAAAGGTAATAATGATAATGAATTAATTAGTATCACTAATGAAAATAAAATGTATAAATATCAAGCTAGATACTTATTAGCTAAATCGAATGTTGATTTATGGAATCAAGTTTTATCATCAGATAATATTCATAGAAGACAATTGGTTGACCAAGTTATTTCAACTGGTATTCCTGAATTGGATGACCCTGAGCCAATTTCAATTACAGTCAAGGCATTTATGGAAAATGATTTACCAGAAGAATTGATGGAATTATTAGAAAAGATTATTTTGGAACCATCACCATTTAGTGAGAATGCTTCATTACAAGGTTTAATGATTTTGACTGCAATTAAAGCTGATTCTTCAAAAGTTTCCAACTATATTGAAAAATTAGATAAATTCGATGCCAATGAAATTGCTCCTTTGTGTATTGATAATGGATTAAATGAAGAAGCTTTTGAGATTTATGATAAATTTGAAATGAGATCAGAAGCTATGAAAGTATTAGTTGAAGATATTGTTTCTTTGGACAGATCCGAAGCATATGCTGAAAAATATGATACTTCTGAATTATGGTATCAATTGGGTACTGCACAATTAGATGGTTTAAGAATTCCAGAAGCAATTGATTCATATGTTAAATCTAAAAATCCAGAGAATTTCGAACAAGTTATTGAAATTGCAGAACATGCAGGTAAAGAAGAAGAATTGATTAAATTTTTGGAAATGGCTAGAGAAACCTTGAGAGAACCAATTGTTGATGGTGCTTTAATTCATGCATTTGCAACTTTAGATAGATTAAATGACATGGAAAAATTTGTTGGAGGCTCAAACGTGGCTGATTTAGAAGCTATCGGTGATAAATTATTTGAAGCTAAGAACTATAAAGGAGCCAAGATTTTATTCTCAAATGTTTCTAAATATAGCAAACTTGCTACTACTTTAGTTTATTTAGGTGATTACCAAAGTGCAGTTGATTGTGCAAGAAAAGCATCTAATATTAATGTTTGGAAACAAGTTAATAATGCATGTATTGAAAATAAAGAGTTTAAATTGGCCCAAATTTGTGGGTTGAATTTGATTATTGATGCAGAAGAATTACCAGAGTTAGTTAAGACATATGAATACAATGGTTATTTCAATGAATTGATCTCATTATTTGAAAGTGGATTAGGTTTAGAAAGAGCTCATATGGGTATGTTCACAGAATTGGCTATTTTGTATTCGAAATATAAACCGGAGCAAGTTATGGAACATTTGAAATTATTCTGGTCAAGAATCAACATTCCTAAAGTTTTAACAGCATGCGAAGAAGCACACTTATATCCAGAGTTGATTTTCTTGTATTGTCATTATGAAGAATGGGATAATGCAGCATTGACAATGATTGAAAAATCAGAAGTTGCTTTTGATCATCCATCATTTAAAGAAATTATTGTTAAAGCACCAAATTTGGAGATTTATTACAAAGCAATTCAATTTTACATGAATGAAAATCCATCATTGTTGGTTGATTTGTTATCTGTTTTAACTCCAAAATTAGATTTACCAAGAGTGGTTAGAATGTTTGTACAAAGTGATAATTTACCATTGATTAAACCATTTTTGATTTCAGTTTTGGAAAAGAATAATTCAGTAGTCAATTCAGCTTATCATGATTTATTGATTGAAGAAGAAGATTATAAATCATTGAGATCTTCAATTGAAAATGAATCTAACAATAGGTTTAACAAATTGGATTTGGCTGAGAGATTAGAAAAACATGAATCCATTTTTTTCAGGCAAATTGCAGCTACATTATATTCAAAAGAGAAAAAATTCAACAAGGCTATTTCAATCTTAAAAAGTGATAAATTGTGGTCAGATTTATTAAAAACAGTTGCAATTTCTAAATCATCAAAGATTTCTCATGAAATTTTAGATTATTTTGTTGAAACAGGAAATCATGAATGTTTCATTGCTTTGTTATATACCTCATACGAATTCATATCTTTTGATTATGTTTTGGAATTATCATGGTTACACAATTTGGGCGATTTTATAAAACCATATGAAATCTCGATTCAATATGAGAACAAAAATAAATTGAATCAAATTTATTCAGATTATAAAACGAGAAAAGATAAAGAAAAGAAAGAAGAGGAAGAGCCAAGTGTTGGTCAGCCTTTATTATTGACCAATGGACCACCAATGGGTTATCAAAACACAGGGTTTGCTGGTAATAGCATTGGATTCCAACCAACAGGAACTGGATTTGGTAATGGGTTTTAAAAGTAGCAAAATGGAAAACATTTAAAATTATTCTGTACATTAGTTTGTTTATTCATAAAGATATATAAGTTTTTAAAGTTTTAGAATTTTGATCATTTTCTTGAAATTTTTCATCAAGTCATTGATTTTGGAATTCCGTAGTACACCTTCTGCTAGAATTACGCAATTGTTATCTGTCTTTATATTAATAAAGTTGACCACTTCAACTAAGTCTAAAGAACAGATTAATTCTATTTGAGATGGTTTTTTTTTTGTATTTCCAACTGGTTTTATATCAATCGTTACTCTTTCACACTGTAAATCTTTGGTAATGTTTAATATTATATCATCACGATTAGAATTCAATTGAAACAAGGATTCAAATTTATCTAATTTGTACTGAATTTTAATCAACTTAGTATAAACTTTTTCAACAAAACTTGTTAAACAATCGAGGTTATTTCCTGATCCATTCAACATATACTCATAGTCATCGAGATGGATATAAACTGGCAAAGTATGCTTGTGAATGGACCAGTTTTCATTTATTGTGAAATTTTTATCTATTGATTTTGTCAAAATAATATAATGTGGGGTCATGAACGTTTTCGATAAAGATGAATAAATATCAAATCTGATACCCAAAAATTCGTCTTCAATCTCTTGATCAACATTTGCATTCGAATTTATTTTTCTTTTATTAATTGGAAAAGCTGTTATTCCCGTCATTCTTATCACATTTTCAAATAGTATATTTTCACGTAAATCAAAATCGTCAAGAGTCGATGATAAATTAGCACCTGTTTCTGGACCATTCACAATCCTGGTTTCGTCGTTATCATCTTTAAAAAAATGTGCTACTGAAGCATCGAAAAAATCGTGTTTAATAGTCGGAACGTTTGTCTCGTGAGTGATTTGATGTTCTTGAATATCTTCTATTTTCCGTAGCTTGTCAATCTCATCTAGTAGTTTTGTTTCCTCATTATAATTTAGTTGAATATCTTGTTGAATTAAATTTATATCGCTTTCCAACTCTTCAACATCTAGTCGCAACTTTTCTTTAATTGAAGATTCTTCATCCATGATTTGTGTATTCAAATGATAATTATTTTTTTTGTTTACAATATCGGTTGCACAAAACAAGTAATTTTGATGATTTGTGTTTTCAAATGGAAGCATAGATTACTCATCTCTACATCTAGAGAAGCACAGAATAACTATAATACTGATACAGGGTGTATATACTATATATTCATTTCTATTGACATTCTTTCAACAATTCTTCCAATATCTTGTTCTCTTGATCACTTTTATTGTTGACACCTTTAAAACTTTTGATTCCCATTCTTCTTAAAACTTCTATGGTCTTATCCCTTGGGAATCCCATGTTTTCAAATTGGGTAACTATTTCATCGTCGATCCCGTATAATTGGGAGTCTTTCATTTGAGAACCACCATTTGAATCATTATCTTTAGCATAGATCTTGGTCCAATACGCTGCTGTTTCTTCGAAACCTTGTTTGTTTGACAAGAAATGTTTGGCGACTTCAGCATCTTGAGGATCATTTGGTTCTGGGCTCTGCAATAATAACTGTAAACTTATTAATGTTGATTTTAATGTTAACACAGGAGTCCATTTATCCTTTAAGATATTTAAACAGATAGCTCCCGTGACTGAAGAAATGTTTGGATGGTAAATCTTGGTTGTAAATTTCATCTGAGGTGGTTTGAAAGGATAATCATTTGGAATATCTATTGAAATTTGAAATAACCCTCCTTCGTATGGTGTACCTGGCGGACCTTGGAAGTAACCCGTCAAATGGGTTAAATCATTATCATTGTTCAACTTCAAAGTGACACCCGATTGAGTGTCTTGACGACACTCTTCAAGCTCTTTAGCAATTCTTTTCACACGAGACATTCTTAGAATTCTGTTGAATTTTGCAGTTGTAACGACTAACCGATTTTTTCTGTATCAGAATTTGTCAGAAGTACAGGTGGATATTTTTTCTGTCAAACGATACTACTGCACCAATACACTCCAAAGATCTCGACCTAGACTTTCGCCATTTGACACAGGAATGAACGCCATGCAGGGAGCAAAATAAAGCAATGCTCGACCTATTTTTATCATAAGTGTTATTTGCTGCTTATCCAACGCCGCCGCAGAAATAATTAAAAAAAGACTACTTTGAGTCGAGAGCCTACTTTGGAATGATGTTTTACACCAATCAAGCCAAAATTCCATTCAATTGGAATAATTGCATCTTACAAAGAGATTGCTTCAAGTCATATTTAGACAAACGTTTTCAATGTTTTGAGCTTACTGACTTGATGATTATCAATTTTTTTATGATATGGAAAGTAGAATATTAAATCAATCGTAGCTTGTAAAATCTCGAACTCTTCTTTCGATAAATTTAATATAGTGGAATGTTATCTAGACGAAATTAGCCTACATTAGCTTCACTTTTGTTAACCAATATCAAAATGTGGACTAAAAAAAAACAATTGAATTGTTAACTTATGAGCTATCAACCAATACCATTGATAGAACCAGAAGAAGAAATAGATGATTTTAATTATGAACAATTGAGAGTATACGGCTATGTTTTATTGACTTCCACCTGGTTGTTATTTGCAATATCGATGAACTCATTCTTCGAAATTTGGAAGCTTATCATATCCCCAATCAAGAATACACCAGTATATCATCAAATATACAAGACATTTGAAATTATAGATGATTACGTCATCCGCTTATGGTGCGTCTATATAGTTTGTTGGTGGTGGGCGATCATCTCGTGGTGTGGTTTGAAATTATTCAGGCATTCAAAGGGTTACAAAATAGATTAACTGACAAACTACGGTAAATCGAGAGAAAACAAGATAATGGCTTAATATTCAGTAACAACTAAGCTAGACATTTCTCTCGCTGTGAATCATAATTACTCAAATAATTCTATGCAATGACTTGGAATCACGACTTTCAAGATATCAAAAACACTGTATGACTTCTATAGGACTGATTCATGATTAGAGCCGACAGCAAAGTCATGATTTTAGTTTCACAGAACTGCTGATGATAACAAATCCCAATTGGAAAATTAACATTAATCAGCCATCATTCCGCAACAGCATCAAACATTATAGATAAAATTCAAATTAATAATTTTAATTTATATCCTAGACGTCAAAATTGAAGTGTCACCAAGAAAAAATTGCTTTTTGCATTCCAGTTTATCACTATCAAAGTATGAATTTCTATTTTGTTGATACTGCTAATTTTATATAGAATTTGGTGTATCTGAGTTGATGCTTTATTCATTAAAATTCACCATAATTATTGTTCATAAAATTAAAATCATTGAAGAGGTTTTAAAAGGGGTGGGATTTACCCGTATTCACCAAGTCGCTGATCGTATAACCAAATTATGGAAAGAGTAAATACAACTAATAAAGTACAATCTTATGAAGTAATCAAAATTTTGATCTTTAGGCGTCGTAACAGAACGTTTAATGTCCTGTTTTTGAAAACCATCTTAATTTTTGATTTCGTTCTTTCAGAACCAAGATTGTAACCTAACTCACTAGAATTTAGTGTCATTATACGAACGCAGTCAAAGTGTTTCCAAAGTTCTCAAATTTAATAATTCATAATAACAAGGCAAACAATTTCACTAATTTTTAGTCTACTTAACATTGGTTTCAAATTTTATTAAAAATCTAAACCTAAACTTGTTTGTTTTCTTTGGACTCTACAATAAATTGGTCCGAGCTTCGTAATAGTCACAATGACTCAATAAATTACTTATAATTCAATTCGTGTATTCGTAAAATTTATATAATTATGGAGTGGTGCCTTTTACATTGATTGCTAAAGTATTAAAAATATTCTTAATCTCTTCAATTGAATCTTTAACAAATGGCAATTCAAAGAATCCATAGTCTCCATTTTTGATCAACTCTGTAAACAATATAGTCAATCCCCATGGGTGAGGCTTATTTGCAATTCTTCTCTCCAACAAGACTCGGATTATAATTTCCTGTACAATTGATTTATTCTGTTGTGATGACCAGATTGAATTTGAGCTGAAAAAATGTAAAATGATACCAACAAACCAGTGGGTATGACTATTTGGATATCTCAATTGATTAGCAATTGCATTGATCATGTGGTATTTAAATTCATTTGATCCATGGTTCATCAAATCAACCAATAATGAAACTTGAGAAGTCTTTGTGTTGAACCCTCGGTTTGGACTACGATCTGACACAGCAGATATACCAATGTGTAAAACCAATGCATTGATGAGCTTTATGTTGAAATTAATAATTTCATCGTACCCAAATTCGTTGATTTGTTTTAAATTCTCTGGATTCAATTTGAACCCATTATAAATTGTTTTAACTGAACCATTAGAAGGAATTCTCAAAAAATTTTCAACCGGTTTTTTTAATCCAACTTTAGCTAAATCCTCAATAGGTTTGTAAAAAATCGTTGGAGCAAAATTTATTTCTGGTAGTCTTTCAACTTTTAAACCCTGGGTGAATGGATCAGGTGCAACAATATTTTTTGGAGTTGCTGATAAAATAATATTTCTTAATTGAACATAGTTTCTTGGTAAGATTGTAATTAATTGATAATGACATTCAACCAAAAATTCTGGATAATCATGTAACAAACCAATGAAAATTCGATTAATTGCTTTAAACACAACACTCATCAACTCACCACCATTGGAATTGTCTCCACTATTATTTGTATCATGATATATAACATGGAATTTCAACAATGAGGTTAACAATTTGACAATAGTTGTATATCCTTCTTTATTTGGTAACTCTAATAAAATTGGCAAAAACATACGATGAGATATTAATGTGATCCATCCAAATGTGAAACCAGGCAAAACTATTGGTTGTAAGAAATTAAAAATTTCCCCAAAGTAATTATAAATTTGTAAATTCAAATCTGGTGAAGTTTTTGATTCATTTGATAATTCATTCCAAACAGATAACAAAGATGAAAAAAATCTGAAATATCCACGTTCATTCCAATTTGATTTTAAAATCTCGTGATCATTAATCAATTGTAAGGTTATGATGGAGATTATTTTTTTGAAATATTCAATTGCCTGTTCGCTCGATTCAATTGATAAAATAATCTTGACAATCAAAATGGCTAATGAGTCAACTGATAAATAAGCTTCATGTTGAGTTCTAACTCTTAATTCGTGTTCTGTATGGAAGGATGCGATTGAGATTTCAATACCAGCTTTGAAAAAAGTTTTAAAATACTCCGGTTGATTCAAAATATTCAATTCAATTAATGATTTAACGAATTCATCTTGTAAATCATTTGAGTCACTACCGTGAGTCATTAATTTGATCCATTCAGCAAAAACATAACCTAATTGACCATATAATTGATTTGAAACAGGAGCCAAGCTATCCAAAGTTTGTAACAATTGGTCAACTATCTTTTTAGCTGATAAGTGTTCAACATCATCACCAAAATCCAAAGTTTGATAATTGATCAATGC
Source organism: Insectozyma parachauliodis (assembly GCA_030565145.1). Taxonomy (NCBI): domain Eukaryota; kingdom Fungi; phylum Ascomycota; class Pichiomycetes; order Serinales; family Debaryomycetaceae; genus Insectozyma; species Insectozyma parachauliodis. The sequence continues at coordinate 170,196 of JAJMBB010000021.1, read as the reverse complement.
ACTAAAAGTATTACCAAATTCTGACCTTAAAGCAATAGGACGTAATTCATCATTAGTGAAAATATTAATCAATAAGTTGGCCGCAAATTTGATAACCAAAGGGTTATTAGACTCTTTGATTAATTTACCAATTGATGAATCTAATTTAATAGGTTGAACTAATTGTATCTTTAGTAATGATAACATAACAGGCATGTTAAATTTACGTTGGTCTGATGAATGTACTAACCACCAAATAACATCTTTCGAAGTGGATGGTGAATATTCACATAATTTATCTAATAAAACAACATAAATTTCATTACTCATTGGGTTTTCATGTGCTTGAGTAAATAAACAATTTACAGTATATTGAGCTGCTTTTAATAATAGATCAGGATATTTAATAGCATTATTTTGAGCAATTCCTAACGCTTGAGCCAAAGTTATCATAATTGGATGGTTTTGGGACAAATCGGACAATTTAGTTTCCTTAACATCTGCTAATAATTGTATAGCTTTATCACAATGTTGGGTAATGGCAGTGAATAATTGTTCAAATGTAATCGAATCTTCTGGTAAAAATCCAGTATTTGAAATTTGTGTATCTTGTTGAGTTTGATCAAATGTTTGTAATAATGGTTGTTGTTGAGCTGATAAGGCTTGTTGCAATGGTTGAATTTGTTGTTGCGGTGGTTGTTGTTGTTGTAATGGTGGTTGTGGCGCTGGTGGCGGTGGAATTTGTTGTGTTAATGTTGATTGTTGGTGAGTATCAGAACCAACTTGCTCAGGTTTAGTTTCACCAAAATGTTCGTAAATTTTTAATTGTTTATTACTCAATCCTTTTGAGCCTAGCCCTAAAGGCTCGGGTAATCTCAAAGAATACTCCGATATACCCTCCTCAACAAATAACTCATTTGAGCTATATTGTTCTCTTGCAACGATATATTTCTGCATCTTATTATCAATCAAATCGACAATATTATCAGAAGCTATCTTATCAACAATATCAACACATAATCCAACATTGGCTTGAATTGCATTGTTCAATTCAACAATTGGTAATTCATTTGGATTGTTACCCAACAATTGTAACATTGTAGCTTCAATTGTTTCTGCTAATAATTTCCTACCACTACATAAAACCATACTGTGAGACAACTGTTGAGCAAGTTTTTGATAACTGTTTCTCAATTTGACACTATCTCTTTCTGTTGCAAAATCTTTGGCAATCAAAGACTCAGTAGTGGTGATAACAGCTTCTGAAACTCTACCTAAAATAGGGACTGCACATTCTCTAACTGCTCGAGATAAAGATGCTTGGAATGCTCTTCTCAAATTTGCATGTTGAGTAAAGATTGAGTTACCGTTCAATGTACTGAAACTTGTGTCCAAAACTGGTTCATTCTGTTGCCTATTTTGTTGCAATTGGGCCTGAGGTTGAAGTGGATGAGGTTGAATTTGGTGCTGTTGTTGTTGTAAAGGCGGCAATGAAAATTGTTTTGAATCCATTGGTAAATTGTCAATCTGTGATGATTCCAACGACAATTTTGATACCTCATTTGCCAAATTCATAGTTTGTGGAGCTAAACCAAACATTGTTGCTAAAGTTGATGGATCAGAATTATGACTTCTAATCAATGTGCTTTGTTCAACATCTTGAATTTTCATCTTGAATGAATTTAACAATACTTCGATTTCAAACTTCAATTGCAATTTCAAATCTGCAAATTCATACAATTCTGCCAAAACTTTGATTACACCAACCACCCATGGATTTGGCGGTTTGAAAATTCTGGAATATTGAGCTTGATCTAATATCTTACAAACAAATGGTATAATCAATGAAAGTGATTTAAAATCAAACGCTTCAACCAATAAAAATTTCAATGCAATAAAATCTCTTCTCAAAGGAGTATCGTTTGATAAAGTGATTCTACCTAACCATGCACCCAAATTTTTCAATTGATTTTTTTCATTCCTTGTATCTTTATTATTACGTATGATATTGTTAACTTCTTTTAACGATACATTCAACACGTATTCAAAAAATATAGGGTCATCAAAGAGGATAACCAACTTTGAATATAACTCATGATTGTTAGGTTCAACTTTAGCTCGATCACTTACCAAATAATTTGCAAACCATGAAAAATAATTCTCGGTCAATAATTCTTGGATTTCAGTTAAACGAAGTTTATCTTGAGTCATGTTATTTACAAAAAATAATAATTTATCTTTAACAATCTCATCTGGGACTTCTTGATTGACCAAGCCAAATGTTTTATCAACATAATTTATCGATTGATATTTCGGTCCAATTTCTGGGGTTGAACTTTGAGTTTGATTCAAGTTTGATGTATTATTATTATTACCACATGGTATACCATTAGCTGCATCTTTAACAATTTGATACATCTTTGCGTGAGCTGACAATGAACGACATTCTAACAAATGTTTACAATAAATTGGATATTCATGTAATCTTGATTTAAAATTGTATAATGATTGAACAGCAAATTTAAACAAATGCGAGTCTTGCGGTTGGTTACATGATTCCCAGATAAAATTCAATGCAACAGTCAATGTAGTACCTTGTATCAAATCTTTCTCCAACAATGCACCAAATAGTAATGAGGTTGATGCTAATGCTGATAATGGATATTCTGAAAAAAATTTATACTCATCTAGTAAAGAATGAATCATACAAGCGAAAACATCTTGTTGGTGCGGATCATCGCTAGATTTCATATTGACCAACATATCAACAATATCTTTGATTTCAACTTCTTTGTTGTACATCTTCGAGTAATAAGTTTTCATTTCTAATTCAACACTTTGTGGGAAAAAATATGATTGTTTTTCATTCTCAAGTATCGCTTGATCATGACCATTGCCGTAATTAATCAATCTTGGATAAGTGGTTAATAATAGTAATTGTAAATTCTTGAGTTTTTCAGCGTCAATTATGCCATTATTACCTTTTAATTTTTCTAAGAAATAGTAAACAACAGACACAGGTAAGATTTTAAGCCCTTGCTGCTGCTGCTGCGGTTGCTGTTGTTGTTGCTGACCTTTTTCATAATCTCTTTGTGCCCGTTCGTTCAAACATTCTAATAAGTATTGGTACACTAAATTTTTAATGCTAGAATCTTTGAGTTTTGATTCTAAATTCGATTTGTAATCGTAACCAAAGAAAATAGATTCAATTAATAATTTAACAGCAAGTTTTGTATCTGAATTCCATAACCAATCCATGATATCTTGATTTATACCTATTGTTGAACCCAATGATAATATCTTATCACCAGAATCAATAGATTTTCTTGACCTATAATAATCACAGAGTTTATTCAATGCTAAACCTGATTCGATCAATACTTTCAAAACTTTGAAAATGGCGGGGCTATCACTATCCAATAATAAATAGAACAAAGTATCAATCAAATCATTTATAAACTGAGACTTTTCGACTGAAGATAATGCAGCTGCTAAGATGTACTCTGGGAAAACTCTATAATCGTGTTCAAATAATTGGTTTAAAAATGGATTCAACTTTCTATCTTGCTCGGATAAATGCAGTTGCTGTGATTGTTGCTGTATTTTTTGAATCACCTGTAATTCCAATTTACCTATATTTATAAATTTCAAAATATTTCGAACTTGCTGTTGTTGCAATTTATCCTCTTCGAAGCAAAATGCTAAATTTTTCAGATTATTTATATCGTGAGCTCCTTGAGATGCATCTAAAGAATGTAAAATATATAGTAAAGTTTTGTTAAACCACCATTCGTAATTTAAAAATATATCTATCGGTTCTTGTTTGAAATCCAATGATGATAAAAATTGAGTTATACTCGACATTGTTGGTTGAATATTTCTTTGAGAAGATTCAAACAAATATTGATAAACATGATTAAAAACTTCATACCAATTAATATTGAATTTTCTCGAAGCTTCAATCGATTTGAAACATGATTGCAATTGAGCTCCTTTCGCATTTGATTCAGGTAAATTCTCCAAAACTGTTAACCCCTCGGATAAACCTTGAGAACCGGGAATCAAAATCTCAGCTAGGATTAATGCTATGCTTTGATCTATTTCATCTGGTTTTATTTGTAATAAACTTGGTAACAATTTTTCTTGTAGTAAATTTTCTGGTGAAATTTCGTTTAGTAATTGTTTAAATGACATTTTCAAAATATGTAAATAAAATTTATTGATGGGTTCAATTGATGATTTGAATGCTTTTAATGAACTTAAGGTTAATAATTTATGTATGAATGGGAAAAATGGAGTATTTAAAATATAATCTAACAATAAATTCCAATTATAATTCGATGGAAATTCTTTATTTTTTAAAACAGTTAATAAGTCTGTTGAATAGTCTTTAATGTAATTTTGAATTGAAGTTGGATCTGAATGTAAATTAAATTTCACTAATAAGATAAACGATAAAATTAAATCACAATCAAATTTCTTAATAAATTTTAATGTGTCAATATCTTTATTCTTAACTTCAAATAAACTTTCTAGATGAGTCAAAAATAATTCAAAATAGTTTAGATCCTGTGATAAGTAGACTAATTCTTTTTGAAATAATAATTCAATTGGTAAATTTAAATCAGTTGTATTAAAATTCGAGAATCTGATGAGATTGATTAACTTTTCAAAATAATTATTAATAACAATCGGATTAGATGTCTGCTTGCTTAATATAAATCTGATTTGTTTATAATTGTTTTCAATACTATTTACAGATACGGTTGTTAGTAATATTGATAATTGATTGATATAAACTTTTGTTAATTCTGAATCTTCAATTTGGTACTTTATTTCCTTCTTCGTGTTTTGATGGTTTTGTTGTTGTAGATGGACTTGATGGCCCTTTGGGCTTGATTCAGGTAACAAAGACACTATATAAATGTATGATTAATTCACAATTGATTCTATAGTCAAAATGTGAGCAATGAAATTAAATGGCAAGATTATTAGTGATTATATACAATGAAGTTCTATTAATAATCTTTAAAACAGTGGTAATGTAATTCAAAAGATCTAATCAGTAGTCAATCAAATTATTCAATAAATTGGTATAGATCCAATGTTTAAGTTTCAAACAATTCCACAAGTTTGTTAAGATGATATTGAAATCAATTAAATTTTTCGTTGGCAAGAGAAGAAAAAATAACCCACTGTTATGTTAGTCGTGCGCAAGCTAATATCAACAAAAATTCTACCCGGATAGATATCATATATTATCTATAAACATAGATACATCTCGTTTCAAACTTGATATATCGTCAAGACTGGTACAGCCATCTAATTTACTAATAGCTTTTTTGAGCAAGATTTTGAGAGATTCATTCTCGATGAATAAATCTAAATTTTGTTGTTGTAGTGATTTTATCATCTGTTGATCATCTTTAGTTACTTTGACTTGGTTTTCGCTATTAGTGCTATATATCGATTCAATCTCTGAGCTATGACTGTTGTGTCTGGATGTATAATAGCTTGATGGGTTCGTGGATACAGAAGTGGTTGATTGATTACAATCATTCTGCTTAGAATATAACGATGAAGTTGATAGGTTTTTAGGTTTAAGATTGATTTTCAAACTTTTGAATCCAGCTAATATTGAATGGTTAGCTCTGTTATCTATCTCCTCATTATCATCGAGTTGATTTTCAAAGAAAAATAATTCATCGTCCCAGGAGAATAACAAGTCTCCGAAAAACAGGTTTAATGTGTTCATAACATTGCCCCACTTTGTTTCATTCAATAGATGCTGGAATAAAACTTCTTCATCGAGTTCATGGTTCAAACTCATTATAATCGGTTTGTTGATCAATAACAACCCTAGGGATATTTTGAATAACCCGACTTTCCAACCTTGAACCAAACAAAAATCGAATATTTTATTCACAATCAACAAATCTGGCGAATGAGATGATAGAAATGATAACCACCATTGATACAAAAACACAGTCAAGTTTTTGAATTTAATGAGATGATTGTATAAATTTATATCGACTTTGTTCAAAACGTATAAAAACTGCTTGAACCATTTGCCCAAAGTTGACGACATTGTAGTTGTGGAGAATATTTCATTCATTTCAGGTTCAGTTTCCATTATAAAACATAACGCATAGAAAGTCAACTGACAATTTTTTTTAAAATGATAATATAAAACACCAACCAAGAACAATAACCCTTGACAATAACCTAAATTGTAGTCATAGTTTGCATAAACGTTTAAAATAGTTGAAAGATTTTCGATATTTTCTTCTTCCTTAAAGAACTTTACTGTGGGGAAGGTTCGATTCAAATCTTTGGAAATTTGATCTGAGATTTCTTGGTTATAAGAATGTTGAAAGTTTGAATAAATTAATGCAAAACTCTTTGGTATTTCAGCAGACTCAATATTTTTAAGTTCACCATTGAAATTGAGTAAAAATAGTTTTGTCCAAACTAATGATCTAATCGCATTTGGCAATCCGTTTTGTTTGAGAATGACAAACTCTGCATAATTTGGTACGGTGTTTAAAGCTCTCGTTGGATTTTTAACAAAGAATAGCCAAAACAGGCTTTCTAAATCATTTAAAATTAAGCTGTTATTTAGTTCGATAAATCTCTTACAACAAGATTTATGTTTAAGATCAGAATCAATCAAGCTTAGATTCGACCCACAGGTGTCACAAGTTGAAAACTCATCTGATTTTATATCGTAGTTGTTAATGCAACAATCGATCAATGATTGTTCGTGGTTGTAATGAGGATCATCGTCAGAATTATCATTGTTTATATTTGTAGTTTTGAAATAATCAATTTTAAGCTCTAGGTTGTTAGATAATAAACTGGTTTCCTTATGGTTATTCAATTGGGACAAAGAATCTTCAAATTCTAACAAAGGTATCAAATCTAGCATGGTTCGTAAATAAATTTTTGAATTGAAATGATAGTAATGTTCAGGTGTGGAAGAGAATAAGGAATTGTTACTTGTAGTATACAGTTGGTGGTATTATAAATGAATGTAGGAAGTTGGATCAAACGAGTGTGAAGATGATAGTTTTAGCTTAAGGATCAACGTTTTGTTGTTTACTCGAAAGGGATAAAAGTTGCAAAACAACCCGAGCTACCAAATGCATGATCAACATTCTCATGCTATACATTTTTAACGCGATTCTTCAAAGTTTTTAAGGCTGATATAATTCAGCTGTAGATGGAGACAAAAGGGGGTAAACGAAGACATGAAGAGGTTATTATATAGTAAATAAAGAGCACACAGTAAAATAGTTACAGAAAAACCTAGCTCATGTAGTAATTAATTCAGCGAAAGAAGTAGTTATAAAACTGATTATGGATTTATTAGATTTTGGATGTTTTCTGTACAAATTTACAAAATCTGTCAAGTTTTATAGTTAGACATTCAAAATATTCATCCAAGAAGTCAAATGAAACAAGTCACTTTTATGTCAATCTTAGACTCCTGGTAACATCCATAAGTAACATTTCGAATTCTGTAAATAGTTTTATAATTTATTCAATTACAAAATGGCATGTTTATCCTACTAAATTATTCTATCATAAATTTGCCTCATGAGAATTACGTTGTTATCTGTGTTTGATCTTTGGTGGGTTTTTGCACCCAAATTGAAAGTGTATTTATCCAGTGGATAAAAATCCCAAGTCGTGCAAAGCGTTCAAGAGATTATTTTTTCTTTGGCCCCCCACCCTTCCACTTATCTATCAACCACTTAACAGCTTCAATCAGATATCTTTACACACTATGGATGCTGCCAGTTGTGGACCTTCAAACGCTGTTAAGAACTTGAACAGCTTTACCAATAAGAACAGCTTGTATAACCAGAACTCCAGAACTAATGTACATCAAGCTCAACCGCTGTTCCGCTCCCACAATCATCAAATTATTGATAGCCAATTGAACGATGAATTCAGACAATTCAACAACGTAAACACCATCAATACACCCCCACAGTTTCAGCTAAATACACCTCAGCAACATTTTAGCCAATCTAACATTCAACAAACAAACGGCAAGGGGGCATGGATCAACGATTTCTCAAATCTATCATTACAACAACAAACTAGTGGGGTGAAAAATGACTGGCATTCTCAGTTTATGCAGAATAAAGCGTACCAACAAGGTCATCAACAACAACCTCGTCAACAGAACCAAGCACAATATGTCCCAAATCAGTTGATGGGCGCAAATCTACAGATGAGAAATAATCTCGTCCATGCAAATCCAATCTATAACCAACAAACTGAACATCAACAAGTTCATAAAATTGATGAGCAAAACCTGAGATTCGAAAATGAATTTGATTTGGTTGCAAATGAGTTGAATAATCATGAGCAAGCATTGAACGAAGTTAACGACGTGGATAAAGAAGAGTTTGCGGAATCAGCAAGAAAAGTAGAGCTGTCTATGAGATCAATAAATACTAATGATGCTACGATGAATGAAAAATTTTCAAATTCGAATTTTTTAAAATTGATGAATTCGATTGGTGATAGAAAAGTTGAATTAGAGGGTGATAAGCTAGTCAATTCACAGACTAAAAATGACATAAGATCAGAGGAAGAGAGTGAATTACTTAACAATCAACAACAAAGGCAGCAGAGTCGAGAACCTTCTGTTCCAATTCCATCAGATATCGATTACCATGATCCCATGCATAATTCAAACATGAATTATACATCTAGATTTAATACTAATGGAGAACCAATAGTGCAACAGGAAGCTAGAGACGAAGAACAGGTTACTAATGGTTTACCTGATCCATTGGGTCATATACAAGATGGTCAATTAGACGACATAAGCGATCCATTGACTGCAGCTAGATTAATCAGTGGAGGTCAAGTAAAATCATCAGATTGGGAGGAAGATGATGATTGGTTAATTAATGATACCCCTAACGTTAGAAAAACCAATTTACAAGCAAATCCATCTCAACATAAACCGTACAGGAAAGGGCAAATACTTGACCATCATTGGGAAGAAATGTTTAATGACTACAGACATGATGATGATTTTCATTAATGACAATTATTTATACTTGTATTATAGAGGATACTTATAATATACAATTAACGAGATTGCTAAATCGAAAGCAGTGCCTCGTAGTTTTAGAGCTTAGGAAAATAAGCTGATATCTTTGTCATATCAAGTGACGAGTCTTGCATTTGCTATTCTATAATTACAAATCAATGTTATCCACTTCACAAGCTTGCTCAGCTTTACCTACATGTCTTATTACACTCATTATTATTACCTCTTATTTTTTTGCTTTATCTCCAAATCTTTAGTTGCATGTAACTTTATAACATTTGGATAATCGGGTCTATTACCCATATAGCCCAACGACCAATCATAACTAGTGGCATATGCAAAGATTGTACCTGTTTTATTGAAAGCAGTAGCGGAGATTGTACCTTGTAATTCAGGAAATGACTTTAGTCTTTGTTTTGCATCTTTATCCCAAAAACAGAATGTTCCATCTGAACCAGCGGTACTGAAAGTACCATAAATCGGATGAAAACTTATTGAATTGACTGGATATGCTTGTGATTCTTGGGAGTTTGAAGTTGATGTAGTTGATGTCGTTGTCCTTGTTGTGGGAGACGTTGTTGAAGTTGAGGAACCTGATTTTCGATGACATTTAAATGAGAACCCCGATTTTTTTTGTTCATTTTCTGTTATATATTGTATGGCACATCTACCTTCAATTGAACCTATTGCAAATCCATTAGCTTGAGGGTAACATGAGATACATCTTGTTTGCCATTTCAAAGGACTTTGAGCACTTTTGAATATCTGTTGTGGATTATTCAAATCAATTATACTTATATGCCTGTCAGCACATCCAACAACTAATAATTTCTGTGACGAGTCCATAGAATAAACTCGCTCTGGTAGCTGTATTGTAGATATTGGTTGTGGAGACCTCATATCCCAATATTTCAAAGTTTTATCCCACGATCCACTAGCTACCACTTGTGTATTTGTAGGACCGCATTCAACGTATCTAACAGATCTCACCACCTGGTCATGTACTCCGATTTGTTGAGGTTGTTGAGATTGTAAATCGAAAATCTTGACTTGATTATCACTCCCACCGCTGATTACTTTAGTCCCATCCAAAGACCACCTAGCACTAAACACCGGTCCGTCGTGCTCATATAATGCTCTGCCTTGATTGTTACCTGAATTTGGATCTATTTCATATATTCTAACTTTCTTATCCCAACTGGCAACAGCAAGCAAATCCTGTTGAGGAGAAAAAGACAAATCTTCAATTGAATCCTCAGGAGGATTGTTTACTGTAATATCTTGTAATAACTCCTGTCCAGTTGCTGCTGATGAGGTTGCAGTTGAAGACCCACCAAGAAACGACATTGAAATATTTGGTTGTAAATTTTTTTGGATTTTTTTTCCTTCAACAATGATTAGGTATCACATCAATGATGATGATGTGCCAACATTGATCTATGAGGCTGGGATAGAAAACGATAAGAACGGGGTGAGACCGAAGAAGTATCAGCAGAATACATTTATAGATTGGAATTTGGAAACGTTGCTAATTCCTAACAACCTCTCGTCATATTACAAGAAATGGTTGATCTTGATCCTATCAGCTGTGATCCTCGGGTATATCACCGCATTTGTAGATTTGATATCTGTGTCGTTGAACGATTTGAAGAAAGGAATATGCTTGAGCAACAAGAGTGAGTGGACGTTGTTGAACCCTTATCTGACATGTCCCGAATGGAATAATTGGAATCAAATACTTTTCAATTCCAATGGAGTTTTGAGTGAGATCTTTGTCAACTTTCCTATTTATCTATTGTTTGCACTTGGTTTCATTCTAGTTGCATCTTATATAACCATCAATAAGGATTACTTGATCAAACAATCAGGAATACCAGAGATTAAATTGATTATATCTGGGTTTAATCTCAACCTAGACGAATATTTAGGATTGAAAACTTTGTTTTATAAAATTCTAGGTCTTATCTTTGCTGTTGGTTCTGGTCTATGGTTAGGCAAAGAAGGTCCTTTGATTCATGTATCATGTTGTATATTTAATATCATTTATCAATTTATAAATTTCAATAATGAATCGATACGAAGAGAGATCTTGAGTGGCGCAACCGCCACTGGTATTTCAGTAGCGTTTGATTCACCTATTGGAGGTGTGCTATTTGTATTGGAGAGCATGCCGAGTTATTTCATGCCGACAAAGATTATGTGGAATTCATTTGTATCCGCTACTATTTCAGTGATTACTTTAACTGGTTTTAAAGTGTTTACTGACGGTAGAAATTTTTTTGAAAAAGATTTATTCCAGGTGAATTTTGGTAATTTCAGTTGGCTTTTTATGGAAGTTGGACCATTCATCTTTTTGGGAATCCTAGGTGGAATTTATGGTTGGCTAGTGATAAAGTTGAATTCAAAATTTATAAAGCACAGAAAGGCGATTCAATCAAAATTGCATCCTGTATACGGAAGCTACTTAGAGATTGTTATCCTTGTTGTGATTACCACGGTGTTGAACTTCCCATTAGAATTGACCAAGTTACCATTCAATGCGTATTTAAAAGAATTGTTCAAAGATAAGTCCGACTTGCTACCGAATAACGGTTCGACAGGATTCAAACTACTATATATTATTTTCCAAGGGTTGCTCTTGACTAGTTATACTTTTGGTATTGATCTTCCGGGGGGCATTCTCATGCCGTCGTTGGTGCTAGGTGCAAGCACGGGGAGATTTCTCGGAATATTGAATCTCAACATACAGTCGAAATTCAACTGGGACTCGTTGGCCACATGTACTGAGAAATCATGCTTGGTAGATCCGTCATCCTATGCGGTGATTGGCGCGGCATCGTTCATGACGGGTATAACCAAATTAACAATGTGTGTGGTTGTGATCATGTTTGAAATGACAGGCGCGGTGTCATATGTACTACCAATCATGTGCGGAGTCATGACGTCCAAGTTTGTCAACGATTGGTTGCAGCCGGTAAACATCTACGATACCTGGCTACAAGAGAATTTCAACGTGGATGAAGCAAAAGATATCAACCAGGGGAAAGGCACTGGATTAGTATCATTTTCAAACTTGACTACAACTTTGAAATCGAAATTGCCCGATATCACAGTGAAGAATTTAATGGTACCGTTGAACAGGGTGAAATGTATTTGTCTAGTCCCCGATCATCCATACACAGTCAACTCGTTACAAGATTTTGTCACAGACAACCATGAAGGATACCCCGTGATCACCAACTATCAGAACCCTATCTACATCGGGTACTTGTCGAAAATAGAATTGATCCAGAGACTAAATCAATATTATAACGAGTTACCGATAAGTTTTCAAATCGCCAACTTGTCAAAAACGGCCTTGTCCATGCAGTTACACTTTGAGAGAAAACTCGGCAATTTCAACTCGATCGAAATCACCTTGGAATCATCTAATCTTGTAGTTAACGACTTGTCACCGGCGATACTAGTCCTTGAACAATTTGAAAAACTACATCTAAACTACTTGATTATATTCAATCGAGATAACACAAATGGAGAGTACATGAGCGGGTTTGTTGACAGGTTTATCCTCACCAAGATGATAAAAGAAAAGTTTCAAAACTTAGTCAATGACGAGCTCAACGATTTCGAAACAATAAACCGCTACGATTTGGAAACTGGTAGCATCGACCAATTCAGGTCAACTAGAAAAAGCATAGAATTGATTACGTAATATATAAATACTTTACCGCGTTCTATAGTAGTGTATGATCAAACTCTTTGTTTATCTTTCAAATGACAAGGAGTATACTCAAGGATAATACAGTGCCGTTGAGTTCTAGTCGGCGGGTATCGTTCAAGCCTGAGGTCACGCTTCATAAGATCAACTATGTGTCGAATTCGAACAAGCGGAGGAAGACGAGTCAGGGTGAAGATCAAGATGGAGGTGAGATTATGACTTTTGAATATATCGATGGTAACAGTGGAGAAGAAGTTCTACAGGACTCCTCAGATGAGGATGTGAACGATCTGTTGTTTAACGAGGTTGATGATCCGAAAGAATTGACCATGGATGTGACAAATGTGATTACAAATATAAAAACAACTAATGATAACGATATTGACGATGAGAATATGGAATTGACACAGCCGATTCATAAAATTACAAAGGTGCAAGATGAGGATAAAGAGAATCAAGATCCAAAAAATTCGGATGAAAAGAACCTAGCACAATCTATAACGAGTGGGATACCGAGTGAAGAGGAAACTATGGAATTGACTCAAGAATTTAAACACGGAGAAGGTGAAGACTTAAAGAAATCATTACCTGAAGAGAATAGAAATGACGAAATAAATATGGATTCTCAGGTACATGATCATCAACATATTAGTTCCAACGATGAGCAGACTATGGATATAACTCAGATTCCAACTAGGCGTAGAGAGTACCACGATTTATCTATCATTTCAGAAGGTGATGAGGTTTCAATGGAAGTTACTCAAAATGTGAATTTGTTGACTAATGAAACTGAATTGGTAATATCGAAAACTAATAATCAAAGTTCTGCGCTTGAAGATATTGAAATTAACAAAGATGCTGATGATTCAAACGAAGCCCTTATGGAAATGACAGAGCAAATTGTGACAAAAAAGACTATTGATGAGAATTACGATGCTATGAACGAGCTCCAAAAGGACATGGACTCAACTCAAAGTAACATAGACTCGACACAGAATAACCAAACAATTACTGGAGATGTAATTACTAGTGATGTTTCTAAAAACTCTGGTAGTACACAAATCTCAACTCAAGATTACAATTCACAAATGGAACAGAGAATGGAGGTGGTCACTCAAGACGACAACTCACAAAAGTTTGATGAACCTATAGATACTCAAGATTATAATTCACAGATGGAGAAAAGATTGGAAGAACCGATCAACATGGAACTAATCGATACTCCTACAAATTCACAAGTAACGAAGATAACCCAGAATTCACTTGAAGATGGCCAGGAAAGTGGAGATGGTCACGAAGAAGCTTCATTTCAAGATACTTTCAACGTTCAAGAATCAGTTGTTACAACAACGGTTCCATTAGCCGAATTGACTCAAGAAATGGAGATTGAAAACGAAGATGAAGATTACGAACCAGTTACCTTAGCACAATTTTTAAATGATGTAGAAGTACAATTTTACGACGACTTGGAATTAAATATCAATCCAAAGTTGAATTTAACAGATGTATCAACCGAACTTAAATATAAAGACACAGATTATTTACACTTCAAGTCTAAATTGGAAGTATTGGAGCTTTACAAGTTCAGTTGCGAAGAATTGAATAAGAATATTATAGAGGGTAGAAAAGTTTATAATGAGTACAATGAAACGATCAAAAACAATAATCCAATCATGTTTAAACATTATTATTTATCTGAAGATAGTAGCTTAATGAAGATGAAAATTATAAGAATCAGAGATTTTACCAGACTACAATCAAAAAAGACTTGGTATAACTGGAGAAGTCAATTGACACAAAATTTGATTGCAGAATTGAACGAGCAAATAACTTTGTTGAATGAGGATAAGCAGAAACTTGTCCAAAATCTTGATGAGTTGCATAATATTTACAATGATTCAAGGATTATTTTGAAACAACTCAGAGAAAAACTTTTCAAACTAAAGAGATTAAATAATGATAAAGATGCCATTTCTGCTGAAGAATTGAAAGTCCTAAAAGATAATATACTTCGAAATAAGGAACAGATTCTTGATACAAATAAAAAACTAAATACCCAAAAAAATAATCTCGAACAAGTAAACTCGAAATTAGTAGCAGCTGAGCAGAAATTACAGGTTTTAGAAAAATCTAATGACAATTTATTACAAAACATACCCAATCTTGAAATTATAACACCAAATTCCAATTACATATATGACAACTCGGTTGAAATAGACATCAGTTCTAAATTCGAGTATAAAATCATACAAAACAATCTTCGAAACAAATCATTAATCAATTTACTCAAACTTGAAAAACAAAATAATCAAATTGACCAAATTCGCGAATTTATAAAATTCTACAACTGGTTGAAAAAAATAGATTTTGAAATTTATAAAATATCTATCAAATTCCCAATTGAACTTCAAAAAACAAGTTTAACAGTCCATTATTTTAGTTTCAAAAAAAATTACAAATTGCTTATAAATGGAGTTATTCAAAATTTACAAGAGATCAAATTCACAATTGATGATAAATCGAAACTTATTGAAATTTCTCAGGATGTAGGTCTAAATATATATTAATGAGTAGCACCCAAGAAAATAGTTGCTGATAAACAAACAATCATTACCAAAAACCCCCAAATTGCCAATGCCAATCCTCCAAATTTACAGAATTTTTCTAAATAAGTTAATGGACTATCTGATTTGATTAATAAATAACCAAATAAACCTGGTAAAATAAATGAGATTGAAGTTGAACCAGTTGAACCAACAAATGCTAAAACATGAGCCAAATTAGTTACAGTTATAGCGACCAAATAACTCAATATCAATATTGCAGTGGTTATGATGTAAAACCTTCTACTTGTCAAAGGTACAATGATTGGGTCATGCCCATCTGTGTCTTGTGCGCCTTCCATTGGTGTAGTACTAATAAAAGAATCATCCTGTATAGAATTCTCACTAATCGAATTCAATGATTCTATATCTGAATTTAATGATGAATAGTTTTGATTATGATTATTATTTGATCTTTTTTTTATATTCTTCACACCATGAGTAATAAAATGTATGACGTGATTTATTGACCCTCTACATGGATGACACTGTAGTGGAAATGATAAACTAACCATTATAACAATACATAATCTACCAATCAACGAACTAATTGATTCTTTTGAATACATTGTAATAATATTTGAATTGACAGTATTTCCAAATGTTAAATAACCGAAAATACCAACAATTAAATATGATAAACAAGCAATTGAAATTGAATTACGTATGATCAAATTAGATTGTCTAGTTTCCGAGCCATCATGATCGTTTGGTTTCAATTCATTTATGATTGCAAACATATTTTGATGACATGTATAAGCAAATACAAATATTGGGAATGATGATAAAGTAGATTTCCATGATATTGGACCAAACCAATCTATATGTTTATCAATTTTAGTCTCAGTAAAATAATGTTGTAACACTAAACATATCAAATATGCAACTGAAAATAATGCTAAAATACTGGTATATTTTAAAGAATCTAATTTTTTCAAATAACTTAATGGGATAACGATAATTACCATAAAGAGTGTGATCCAAAAGTTTCTTGCCATCAACCAATCATTATTTACGTTTAAACTCTCCATGATCTTAGGCATCAAATCTCCAATGACGACTAAATAACTCACACCTACTCCAAAACATTTGATGCTTATAGCCAAGTCGAAAACAATTGAAAAATTTGGATACGTCAATTGAGCAAGACTAAAGTACGAACAATGGTCTTTCTGATTAGTATATTTGGCAACTTTATTTTGCAAGTATAACCCAAATGAAGAGGTCAAAGATGACCAAAGAATCAAGAAGCAACCAAACACTAGACCATTTGATTTCAACCCATATGGCATAGCCAATATACCAGCTCCAATGATAGTATTCAATAGGTTGATACTACCTGATTTAATAGTTGCTCTACCCATTTTGAAGGTTCATTAAGATTAATTTTGTCTCAACTCTCGGTGGCTGACAAAATAACTTTTATATTTTCTTACAAAACGAACTTTATTTTTATTGATATATAAATAGAAAAGAATTACAATTAAAATACTAACCATCCAAGTAAGAACGCAATCAAGACCAAGACCAATGCGACTGGTAATGAAAGATTGGTAGCTTCACCACCTTCAGTTGAGACCAACGAAGCTGGGGTTGAAGTAGCTCTTTTTTCATTATTATCCAATTTTGTAGATAATAATTGGACTTGTCTGGCCAAAGCTTCCAATTCTCTCTGCAACTCTGGAGATGGTTGTTGTGCTTGTGGTTGTTGAGATTGGTAAGCTGGTTGTTGATAATGTTGTTGTTGTTGATATTGTTGTTGTGGAGGTTGTTGTTGTTGTTGTTGTTGGGGTGGTTGTTGTTGATAACCTGAGGTATTTGCACCACCATATGATTGACCATTATTTTGTGACGAAGTATCATTAAATGATCTATCATGGTTGAATGAATGATCACCATTGGCAGCAGCAGCAGCTTGTTGATTATAACCAGAATTACCAATAACACTTGCAGCAGCACCTGCGCCAGCACCAGCACCAAGGCCAGCTCCAACTGCAGCACCACCAGCAGCGGCTCCGTAACCACCTGCGTGTGAGGCTTGTTGTTGTTGTTGTTGTTGTTGTTGATCAGCACCTGATATATTATGTTTGGATTCCTTATCAGGGCCGATAACATAGTTAACTCTCAATTTTTTAGAAACCAATTGAGATTTATGTTGAGATTCCAATTGAGCCCATTGTTCTCCAACTTTCGAAGCATCAGATAAATGTGGTGCTGGTAAAGAGACCAACAAGAATTTATCTTTACACTTGTAATCTTGAGGTAAAGGCTGAGAAAACCCTTGTAAAATTATTGAAATTTGCAAAGAGCCACCAGGTTGGATAATTGAAGCATTTGGTCTAACACAGTATAATTTTGGTGCTGTAGTTTTGACTTTGAAAGCCAATGGAGTATTTGTTGGATTTGATAAAGTCAAATATTCGGTTGTTTGCTTGGTGAAAGAGCCTTGAAGTTGGGTTAGTAAACAGAAGCTAGATAATAAACACCTGAGTCAAATGTCGATGTCAATTACATACCAGTGAACTCTAATACTTGTGGTTGAACTTCCATTTTGGATGAGAATGTCAAAGTAGTTGTTGATAAATTTGTGTTGAAAATTGAAATTGGCTATTTTTTTTTGCTGACTTTTGTATTGTACTGTGATTATTCTGCTTCTCCTCGCTGAGTGTTATCAAAAGTCTACTTTGCACAAATAGCACTGGCCAATGACGTCGATGGTAAAGAGTGGACAGACAAGTGTATACTACAAGAGAGAAATGTGGTGGAATGGTTTGGTTATATATTGGGTAACCTTAGACATCAAACAATTACTCAATGTAGATAAGTTTTTCAACCTCAACCTTTGTTCTGCATGTTATTTTTTAACACATGAAATTTTGCACCCTTTTCGACATTTTTCACCGGTGGTAGTTGGAAACCCCACAATACAGCAGCAGCAGCTTTGCAGCAGTTGCAACCAACCGCTGGCATCGGTCTCTCTAGTAATCATCACCTTTTGTCACCACTTCTTTCTTGTGTGGATGCAATAATATCGTGTGTTCATACTGCGCCGTGTAACTACCCTTCTTGTCCACTATGGGTGGATAGTCTTCTACTATTCCGGCTCTTACCAACTGATTCAATGCAAAGAGATATTTGTCTTCACCAGTTCTTTCCAAATATCTTCTACACCACGGTAAAGTGCCAAAATTACTTTTTATGGTCTCCAACAACCCTTTTGCTCTCTCCGGTACTTTGATATCATCAATATCTTTATTCATAGCATAATGGGACACTTCACCTTCTGGTAAAACGTATCCGTTTCCTGTTGAACCAAATGTCTCAATTGCAAAAGTCTCACCTTCTTCCATCTTCGTCATATCTCCATTAGCTATGATAGGCACGGTTTTACCTGAATGTATAATATAATCTCCAATATTATGACCGTTTAAATTCTTGATACATTTGATTGGTAATATTTTCCCATTTTCCTCCATTTCATAACTTTCCATGACTTCTTGTACAGCTGCTCCAATATCATTCAATCTAACGTCTATACCTGCTTCTTTAATTCCTGTGTATGTGGCTTCTTTAACTGCTTGCATGATTTTATCATATTTACCATCTTCATTGAAAGTCATTGTAAATGCTGCATCACATATTCTACCGTTGACATGCACACCAATATCAACCTTCATTATATCATCTTTTTGCAAAATTAACTTATCACCTGTATTGGGTGTATAATGAGCTGCCACATGATTCAAAGATAAACCGGTTGGAAAACCAACACCCTGTTTATAAGGATGATCGTTGTTTGAATAAGTTCTAATTGAATTTTCAATCAAATCTGCAATTTCAATCATCTTCATCCCAGGTTTGATTGAGCTTTGAGCTTTTTTACGGACTCTTCGATGGATTTCAGCCCCTTTTCTAAAATCCTCCCATTTGTTGTTCTCTTGACGATCCAAATATCTTTTTTCCTCAGAAGTTGTACGATATGAGTTGATCTCCAAAGGATACTCCATCCATAACCCTTCTGGAAATACACCATCTGGGTATGATTGATCAATGGAGACTAACTTCTTTTTCTTGTTGTTTTTTTTCTTCTTCTTTTTCTTATCTGAAGACTCGATCTCGTTTTCTTCTACATCGTTTGATAATTTGTCGTCATTTGGCGATGCTTCCTGTTCAAGTTTCAAATCTTCAACTTTATTTTCAATTGATTCGGGCATAACTGATGATCGGTTACATTTACAGCAAAAAAAAAACCTCAATTATTTTGATGGTTTGTCGCACACGACTGAGCAAATGGCTGCAAAAAATTATAAAGCATCACTAGTCACTGTTGAAGATCAGCACAACGAGCCAAACTCTATAAACACTTACGTGAATTCGTTATATATGCGTTAAAATTGAATACTTGAAATGGTTAAGTATTTTTTAAATTAGCTATACCAATGTTTCAGCTCTTCAGGTTTAGCTGTTTGGTTTATATTTTGTAGACATACTTTACAAATATTGATACGAAATTGAATTTGGAAGTAATAACGTTTGCATTTAATGTCACGACTAATAAGCAATATAGTTTTTCTCAGAATGACTCGAAAAATACTATTGGAGTCAATCGTATTTTTCTTGAATTGCTAATAACATTGATTTTAGCAACATTTTACAATTGACAATTGAAAGATTAGCTTGTCACTGAATTTAGAATTAAACATAATTTGACTAAATGTCTGGTGAAAGATAACAGATTTCAAATACTATACTGAATTAAACAAGGTGATATAATCAATTACTATATTGGCCTACTTCAATAATGATTAAACTATGTCCACTTTCATCATTTGGTATGTTGTTCTTATAGCTAAAGTGCAAGTATTTGCACATTAAGTGGCCGAAAAATTATAACTTCAGCTAAATGTGTACTTTTTTTCAAACCTCTATAAAACATGATTAAATTCAAATTCAAGCATTGTCGAGTCGAACATTTCATTAAAGGTTGTGAAATAAACCTGCTCTAACATTGTTAAAGTTCAATTGTATAAAATTATACTGCAAAAAATGAACCATGCGATGTAAAGAAATTCATAATATTGAATTAGTTTCATCCGGAAAAAGCTCAAATGTAAATTACTTACTAGCGAATTCGAAAAACATTATTTTGGCTTTAAGCTTTTGAGCATATGTCTTGTGAATATTGGAGAAGTATAAGTAATTTTCTGATTAATCTGAAAACACCAAAATTTCAAAATGGCAGAAGTTATTGGTCTCGGACTACATTGAAATTTAAAATGATTGGACTTTTAAAAATAAATATATTTGGGATGACGCGTTTTAAATGTTTGAGCAGCCAAAGTATAAAAACATTTGGGTCATCGTCTTCAACTCTCTTCCAAGCTGATTGAGGCACATAAAACAATTGACATGGTACTTAGCACCAAAATGGGCTTTTATATGACCAAAATGTGGTCAAGTTATCTGTATTCAAGAATTATAAAACGTATGTATACTCAAATCTAATCTTTTGAGTCATTCTGACTTTTGAAGTTCAATATTTTACCATCGTCTCTCATAATTGAGCCATTCATTAGATTATTGAAATCTGGAGTTTTCAATAAATTTTTATTTAGTAAACTTCCTGGTGATGGGGTAAAAATATTCACGTAATCAGACATATTGAACCCCGTAGGGGTGAGTGTGAGACCAGATGAAGGTAAATTGTTATTCAAACTACTCATAAATGGAGTCAATCTGTTCTGAGGAGTTCTTGATAAAAGATTGTTGTTTATTGATGATGACGACGTTATCACTCTTTTTGGTGTAACTGGTGGTGGAGCAATAAATTGTGGAGCGTTATGCACCGGCTGTGATTGTGTTTGTGTTTGTGATTGTAATTGCGATTGTGATTGTGGTGGTGATTTATGTTGAATTTTAGGGGTATTTGTGAAAAAGTTTGGTTTAGCAGGTGATGGAGAAGTAGCTAAATATAATAATAAATCGGCTCCTTCATTGTCTCTATAACCGTTTTGCTTTGGCGTTTTCAATACATTATTATCATTGAGTTGTCTCTTTTGTATAGTTGGAGTTGTTTGTTCCTTTTGTTTTGGAGAGTTATTTAAATCTATGGATGGTTTTAAAGATGATAGATTGGATGTGTTTCTAGAACTTGGACTTATCTCCTCAAGTATCATCTTACTAGGTGATGACTTCTTTTTCTTGGTTGGAGAATTATCTGAATCATCTATTGAATTTTTCAATGGGGAGGATGATAAATACATGGCCGCGGGTGTTCTCATATGAGTGGGGGACTTGTTGCTGGGGGAGTATAAAGGTGATGAGGATATGGGACTGAAATTATGGCTTGAGTTTTTATTCTTATTCACTATGTAGCTTTTCAAAGGGGATGATTTTGGTATTGCAGTTGAGTTTGATTTCATATTGGTTGGAGATATCGATTGCTTAGCTGTGAGACCTGCTTTTGATAGTTTCTTCTTCAACTGTTTAGCAATCTTCTCCAACTCTTCTTTTTTCAATGGTGTCTTGGCTTGACCATTGGATGTGGAAGTAGATGTGGTGGAGGTGGAGGTTGTAGTAGTGGTAGTGGTGGTCATTGTAGGATGATGGTATGAATGGATGGAATGAGAAAATGGTTGGAAACTGATGGATAATTAGATAGCAAGGATAAAAATATTGGCGGCAGATGAAGCAAGTGACGGAGACAATATAAGATGATACTATTGAAAGGAGGAACTTGTGGGAGTAGTAAAATTGTAGTCGATGGATATTAATGTTGCAAGTCAAAAAATTAATTTATCTTTTGTTCCTTTGACTGTCGCGCGTCAGAGAAAATATTAATTTGTCTCCTTTGGGAAAGCTAATTGTTGAGACACATATGGTGATGAAATTGCACCAGACGGTTGCTTCACGTTTATGTTGAATAGTAAATCTGCATCAAGCACCAAACACTTGTATCAGTGATTTGCAAAATTCATTACATTTCCACTGTAGAAAAATCTCAAATGGATTAATTTAGCCATGCAATAGATAGAACCTAATCTGAGTGAGCACCTTGACGAAATTTTCAACTATAATGACAAAAGTTTAATCTTTAATAATGTTGAGAATAGCTTGGTGTCATACTTCAAATGGGGGTTTTTGTGAGGCGTCACACATTCAAGCGGATTTCGGTTCTAATTTTTAGCTCCAATAATGTATCATTGACACGATTGAAGCTCGAGAATGTATTCATACTATGAACCCTGACTCTACCGTCCAAGCACACAAGAATTTGTTGAATAATCCAAAAGCTTTTTTGTAAACTACATGGTTTCTTTTTTGATTTCATGAACTTTAGCTCTGTCACCTTTGGTTACATGTCACCAACTAATTGTTACACCTGATGATTTTGAATGTGAGTCATTTATTTAGCCAATGGTTATGCTCTCTGTATTTCTATTTAGCATAATTGTTTGTAGTCATATTTCAATCGTCCTACCTAGATTCCCATTTAATAATACATACATTTGTGCCATTTGTTCTTTCCAGTTTGACATCAATGATTTTAATTTACTCAATGTATTAATAACTATACCAATGACTTACCAACAAAACTCTTGCTTTCAGTTTAACAACAAGG
Organism: Insectozyma parachauliodis; assembly: GCA_030565145.1. Classification (NCBI taxonomy): domain Eukaryota; kingdom Fungi; phylum Ascomycota; class Pichiomycetes; order Serinales; family Debaryomycetaceae; genus Insectozyma; species Insectozyma parachauliodis. Next base: position 147,199 of record JAJMBB010000021.1, on the reverse strand, counting down.
GTTTTTATTTGAAAGTGACAACTTTTTTGCAACCAATTTTTCGGGTTTGTCCATTTTGTTCTCGAGCGAAATATTTGATATCTACACTGATAACAATGATTTATCTACTAGCAGGACTATTTGTTGTGTTCTTGACATATCAAGGCATACACACAATCATCCCTCATTATTTACTAGTTCCTAATCAGAATTGGAAGGACAAGATTCAAAAAGTGATCGATTATCCAAAACCAATATACTTGAACATCGGGTACAAGAGGTCGAGCTTTAGAAGAAGATTAATTTTAGCTAGCAAGCTTCCTAGTTTCTACAACAATTACACCAACAACAAACTAAAGATATATCCCGATGATTATTCCACAGAGTTTGTGAATGAGATGAGAAGGAGAGATGCTCAGGATCCAAATCGAAAATTGTTGGTTGGATTTTTCCATCCTTATGCTAACAACGGTGGCGGTGGAGAGAAAGTCTTATGGCAAGCTGTAAAAGCGACACAATTGGCAAATGATAAAAACATATGTGTTATTTACACTGTCAATTACGAAACTCCAAAAGAAATAATTGACAAGACTCAGCAAAAATTCGGGTTATCATTTGATTCATCAAGAATTGTATTCATATACACGAGGAAATTTAATAACTTGATAGATGCTAATTATTGGAATCATTTGACTATTGTTGGCCAATTGATCGGTACAATTCTATTGACTCTCGAATGTTTATTCGAGTTAAGTCCTGATATTTGGATCGACACCCAGGGTTTACCCAGCAGTTATTTAGTAATAGCATCGATTTTGAAAATTCCAATCATGGCGTATACTCATTACCCCATTTTACAACAAGAAATGTTCAACAAATTGAAGATCACCTCAGCTAAAAGTTTGATTAAATTCGTCTATTGGAAAGTGTTGTATTATTTTTATGTTTATTTGGGAAGTAAGATTGATATCACATTAGCCAATGGGTCCTGGACTTTCAACCATTTATCTAAGATATGGAGCGGTAACAGAGTTGAAATATTGTACCCACCCTGTGGTGATTTTTCAAACTCTACAATACCAGAGAAAGAAAACAAAATGGTTTATCTTGCACAATTTCGTCCTGAAAAGCGTCACGATTTAATATTGAAGGAGTATAAGATCTTTCTTGATAAGCAGTTTCCAAATACAAAGCCAAGCAAAGAGATTCCAGCTTTAGTGTTTGTTGGCTCGACTAAGAACGATCCAACCACGGTGAATTATCTCAGGGGAAAAGTTGAAGAACTTGAACTATCTCCATTTGTTGAGTTTGTAGTTGATTGTTCTTACAATGAGATATTACAGTTATTAGCAAGTAGTAAATTTGGATTGAATGGTATGTGGAATGAGCATTTTGGTATTGCAGTGGTTGAGTACCTTTCTAAAGGATGTATACCTTTAGTTCACGCATCTGCAGGTCCATTGCTTGATATTGTTACTGCTCCTGAAGTCAACGATTGGCATAACGAAGCAGGTTTCTTTTTCAAAAGCTACGAGGATCCCGATTTTAAAGGAATCGAGAAGGATGGTTTTCTACAATTTGATTCTAAATCTTATCCTACATTTAGCAAATTACTTGAAATTCTTACTTTAGAAAAATTTGATTTCAAGCAAACATCAAAGAATGGTTTGCTTTTAATTGATAAATTTTCAAACAAACAGTTCAATATAAAATGGATTGACTATATGAATGAGCTAGACTTGTTAGAAAAGAAATATAGGGAAAAAAGAGGAAAGATAGAACAAGTTTATTAATGCACACATGGTAGCTACTGTATTTTTTTAGTCGTGTTATAACGTGTTAATTTCTCTGAAAAATCAACGAAGTAAAAAGTTACATCAACAATGAAGTTGGATGTTGTGAAGCAGTTTTCAACACGTTCTGATAGAGTCAAAGGTATTGATTTTCATCCAACTGAGCCATGGATTTTGACCACTTTATACAATGGTAAAATCGAAATATGGTCCTACTTAACAAACACCCTCGTCAAATCAATTCAAGTCACAGAGTTACCTGTCAGAACAGGTAAATTCATTGCAAGGAAAAACTGGGTGGTTGTTGGATCTGACGATTTTCAAATAAGAGTATATAATTACAACACTGGTGAGAAGGTTATTCAATACGAGGCCCATCCAGATTATATTAGAAGTATCGCTATACATCCTTCCAAACCATACATATTGACAAGTAGTGATGATTTGACTATCAAACTATGGAACTGGGATAACAATTGGAAGTTGGAACAAACTTTCGAAGGTCATCAACATTATGTCATGAGTGTCAACTTCAATCCAAAAGATCCAAACACTTTTGCATCTGCTTGTTTAGACAGAACTGTTAAAATTTGGTCTTTGGGCTCCCCTCAACCAAACTTCACATTAGTCGCTCATGATTCAAAAGGTGTAAACTATGTTGACTATTACCCTCAAGCTGATAAACCTTATTTGATCACTTCATCAGATGATAAGACCATTAAAGTATGGGATTACCAGACAAAATCATGTGTAGCAACTTTGGAAGGTCATTTATCAAACGTTTCATTTGCAATCTTTCACCCGGAGTTACCTTTGATTGTATCTGGATCAGAAGACGGTACCATCAGATTTTGGAATTCAAATACATTCAAATTGGAAAAATCGATAAATTATAGCTTAGAAAGAGCATGGTGTATTGGAATTTTATCAAAATCAAATTTAATTGCCTGTGGGTTTGATTCCGGGTTTGTTATAATAAAATTGGGTAATGAAGAACCATTATTTTCAATGGATTCGAATAATAAATTAATCTATACAAAGAACTCAGAAGTTTTCCAATCAATTATAAAGCCTTCTAATTTAACTGTCAAAGATGGTGAATCATTAAGTTTACAGCAAAAAGAATTGGGTAGAATTGAGATTTTCCCTCAATCATTAAGTCACTCTCCAAATGGTAGATTTGCAGCTGTTTGTGGTGATGGAGAATATATCATATACACAGCGTTGGCTTGGAGATCAAAAAATTATGGTAAAGCATTGGAATTTGTATGGAATGATCATGATTCCTCAGCTGCATGTCCATTTGCAATCAGAGAAAGTGGAGTATCGATAAAAATATTCAAAAATTTTCAAGAACTGTATTCTTTGGATTTGATTTATCAAGCTGATAAGATATTCACTGGTAAATTATTAGGGGTAAAGTCCGAAGGTTGCATATCGTTCTATGACTGGGAGCAAGGTGTATTAGTAAGAAGAGTGGATATAGACGAAGAAATACTAGATGTGAATTGGTCAGATAATGGTGATTTAGTTATAATTATAACTGCTGGAGAATCCTACTTTTTAAGTTATTCACAAGAAATTTTCGAAACGTCTGAAGTTGATCCCGAGGAAGGTTGTGAAGCTTCATTTGAAGTATTATATACTTTGAATGATTCAATATTATCAGGAAAATTCATTGGTGATGTGTTTATCTATACAACCTCAAACACAAACAGGTTGAATTATTTTGTTGGTGGAGAGACCATAAATTTAGGACATTTTGATCATAAATATTATATTGTTGGATATAAAGAAGGAAAATTGTTCTTGATTGATAAATCGTTTGATGTCATATCTTGGTTTGTCAATTCAAATGTATTAGAATTACAAACATTGGTAATGAGAGGTGATTTGGAAGATAATAAAGATTGTCAAATAGATGATTTACCACAAGATTATAAAGACACAATTTCAGAATTTTCTAAAACTGAATTAAATCAATTATCAAGATTTTTCGAGAAATTAGGTTACTTACCATTGTCATATTCATTATCACAAGATTTCGACTCGAAATTTCAAATCTGTTTAACACAAAATAATTTACAACAAGCATATGAATTGTTGAAGAAGGAAAATATAGATATCCATAAATGGAAAAAGTTGGGTGATTCATCTTTGAAAAATTGGAATATAAAATTAGCACAAGAATGTTTTTGGGTTTCAAAAGATTATTCATCGTTGTTGTTGTTATTATCTTCGACTAATAATAAAGATGAGTTGGCCAAATTAGCAAATGAATGTGAGGAAAACGGTAAATATAATATAGCATTTCAAGCTTGGTGGTTAACTGGTGATAAACAAAAATGTTTAGAGTTGTTGGTGAAACTGGAGAGATATACAGAAGCAGTCTTTTTTGGTAAAAATTATGGAATTAAAATAGATCTGATTGTTGAACAATGGAAACAATCATTGATAAAGAAGAATAATAAAGTAGCTGATTTGATTGAGAATATTGATGAAATTAAATTAGAAGATAAAAAAGATACCATCCAAGAAGAAACCGAAGTTGAATCAGAGGAAACAAATTCAAATGAAATTTTAAAAGAAACAACTTTAAGTGAAATTTTGAACGATGCTGGAAATAATGAAAATTTAGTAGAAGTTTAGATGCATATATTATCTTTTCTCATTACAAAGAAAATAACAATCATTAGCAATGTTGATCTCTTTAATATCATCGAAATGTTGGTCGATACCATTGTAGAATTTCTCTATACCCCCATCATCTACATCTCTCACATTATGTAGTTTTACTAAATATTTACCCCCTGGCTTTAATATCTTTAATGTTAACAAGTTTGCCGCGTCGGCCATGTCAAATATAGCTTTAGGATTCAAAACAGAATGATTCAATCCTTTATTATGATTGTATCTTAGATATGGATTCGTTTCTGTATTATCGTAAAACCCACTAGCTTGAGGCAACGGTTGATTCAAATCACTCAACACTAGGTCTATTTGATAATTATTAACATCAACGTTTTGCGCAATTCTCTCAAGCTCTATCTCCTGCTGTTCCTTGTTGAAATATGTTAAGTTCTCATCGGTATTCCTTATACTTTCATGAATCGATAAATCTTTGAAATGTTGAATCACCAAATCATGACTTTTCTTACTGAAGATATTTCCTTGTATTGTTGATACACCAAGAGGAGCTGATTTGAATAAAATGTCAAAGCCTAGAATATGACATTTACTAGATATCTTGCTTTCTTCTATACCATGTAAGCTTGAATATTTCTGAATCAAGTAGTTTAACCAATACCCTGGTGCATACCCTAGATTTAATACTTTTCTTTGCTTCAAGTTCAATATCTCATACCTAGTATCAAGATTCACCAACTGTTTATATATATCATCATAGTTACTCCTGACCAGTCGTAGCAAGCGGCATCCGGTTGAGAATGATCGATTCATCACCATGTTACCACTGTTGATAATTTCTGCAACCATATACTATCACGTGTTAATATTTTGGTCTTAGGGCTTGTATTTTCTACTAGATATTTTTTTTTTCAAAATAATTTATCTCTTCTCTCTACATTACCTGTCGACAATCAATTCACCAAATTTTTTAAATCTGGAAGACAAGTACAACTACGATGTCCAAATTATCTACATCTTCAGTCCGTGAACATATTAAAAACTTGTTGGAACATTCAACCGAAACTAAGAAAAGAAATTTCTTAGAAACTGTTGAATTACAAGTTGGTTTGAAAAACTATGATCCTCAAAGAGATAAACGTTTCTCTGGTACTTTAAGATTACCACAAGTTCCAAGACCAAACATGACCATCTGTATCTTTGGTGATGCTTTTGATGTTGATCGTGCTAAGTCATTAGGTGTTGATGCTATGTCCGTTGACGATTTGAAAAAATTAAACAAGAACAAAAAATTGATCAAAAAGCTTGCTAAAAAATACAACGCTTTCATTGCTTCTGAAGTTTTAATTAAACAAATTCCACGTTTACTCGGTCCAACCCTTTCAAAGAGTGGTAAATTCCCAACTCCAGTTTCCCACAATGATGATTTATACTCAAAAGTCACCGATGTCAAATCAACCATCAAATTCCAATTGAAAAAAGTTTTATGTTTGGCTGTTGCTGTTGGTCACGTTGAAATGACCGAAGATGTCTTGGTTAACCAAATTATGATGGCTGCTAACTTTTTAGTCTCATTATTGAAAAAGAACTGGCAAAACGTTGGTTCTTTAGTTATCAAATCTACCATGGGTAAATCACACAGAATTTACTAAACATGATGGATTATAATTAGAGGTTCATAGTAATATAAACTAATCAACAATTCATGCTCTATAATTGATGACAAAAATTCTCTACCATTCGAACTCGTGTAACTTGCTTGAGGTCAATATATTAAAGAGCTTAAACTAGTGTATTTTTAGCGGTTGCAAATCACTTTTTTGAGCTTCCACTCGACTAAGTTTCGAATACTATTTGATACATTTACATGAGTTAAATTTTCTCAAAGTTATAGAATTTCAAAACGGCTTGATTAATAATTCAAACAGATTGCATTATTCATAATTTTTTGATGTTACATCAAATATTATCAAACAATAACTTGTACGTTTGTATTGATAATGAGTTTGTAAATTGTTTAAAATTATTTTACTTTGATTCCCAAACCTTAGAATTGTGATTATGTATTTACTTCTTGTTAATTTAATTATACAATTATCAATTTAAACAATTGTGTGTAGTTTAGCGGTTGCAAATTAACTTTTTTGCAGCTTTTACTAAAGCTAACGAATTATATTATAATAATTTTAAAAAAGGCTTTACTAATTTAGAGGGTATCAAATCGACTCAACTAATAATCCACACAGACTGCTTATAACTTCTTTATGGCTCAACATCATATAATTAATGACTTGTACTTTGTTGAGATGATTGAATTACCTTACATTAAAAACCTAGATGTCTGTGATTATGTATTTAATTCTTAACTTAAACTATACATTTCTAATTTATCACTCTCTTCTTCTTGTCTTGCTTTTTATTCTTTTTATTATGCTTCTTATTATTTTCGGCCTTCTTTACATGACCATTGAGGACTCCTTCGACTTTAGACATATTGAAAAAATCTTTATCCAAATCGTCACCGGCACTCTCCAATTCTGCATTTTTACCACCATAAAACATTGTCTTTGCTGAAGATTCATTAGTTTCACCAATATGATTTGAAAATTTCAATTTTGATAAATCATCAGATAATTTGAAATCGTTCATATTTAGATCTTGTATTGATTTAAGAATTTGCTCCTGTCTTGTCTCTGGTAGATGATTCAAAGTATATGATTCCTTGTTGAACTTTCTCGATTCTTCCAAGTTCAATAATTCCCATTGGTCGTCTGTCTTCTTTGGTGGTGGCATTACAAATAATAATTTCCCATTGACATAATCCTTAAGTATATACCTTGATGCTCTACTTTCATCTGCAGAACCAAAACCTTGCGTCATGTAACCTCTTGCTCTTGCATAAGCGTTTAATAATTCTCTAGCAGTAGGATATTCTCCATTACCACCATCTTCGATTTTTTGAATAGGTATATGAATACCATACAATGCTTCCAAGAAATACTTTGGTATTCTTTGACATAATAATGACACTGGTGGAATATGTTCTCTTAATTGATCAATTGGTAAAACACCGTTACACACTAATTCAGCGTTTGTGTATGCAAAGTTTGGAAATACTAGACCTGGACAATCACATAATACTACTTTAGGTGACAAGTTTATTGTTTGAAAATGTTTGGTCTTACCTGGCGTTGCTGAAACAGAAACTTTTTTTGAACCAGCTAAAGCATTGATTGTTGAAGATTTTCCTACATTTGGGTACCCAACTAAACCAATATTTAATTTCTCCTTGTCTGGAGAACTATCAATAAATAATTGTTCTAATTGTTCTATTTTCAATATCCTTATTGATTCATCCAAATGCTCTTCTTCTTGTGTTTCTTGTTCTTCTTTCTCTAGTAATTCATTGGCTTTTGCGGCCGAGAAGAAGACATATTTAATGTTCTTCTTTTCGAAATAATCAGCCCATGCTAATCTCTGTTCTTTTGTTAATAAATCAGCTTTATTCACCAATAACAAATTTTTCTTTTCCAACCCTTCAACGTATCTTTCTAAATCTATTGATCTGAAGAATAATGGGTTCCTAGCGTCAACAATCTGGACCACCAAGTCACACCTTTCAACAACTCTCCATAATTGTTTCCAAACTTCTAAATTTCTTTCAAAAGGGGTCAATAATAAATCATTATTTTCAGTCAAAGAAGCTAAATCTCTTCTCCATTCCAAGAATGATAAATTCTCTTGTCTGTTTATCTCCAAACTTGATTGATTTTTATTCCACTTGGGTCTTTTTGGTATGGTCAACTTATTTTCAAACAACATATGTTTCTGCTTCAAGGCTAGCATTTCATCAGTGCTCAACAATCCATTACTGTTTATAATATTGGTGTTTCCCACTTTGATGATCTTGACTTGGTTGGATTTGTCAGCGGTGAAATCGGTATCAGCCAATTGTGCGGTGTTCAAAAACTCATCTAGGGCGTTTTCCTGGGTCACTGATCTTAATTTGACCCAATTTGCTTCCTTTTTATCGGTGGTGAATCTCATTTCACCGTCGGGGAGGTACTGGATTGCATTTTCTTTTGATCTTTGGTTAGCGATGGATCTTCCAAGTCCTATCAAGTTTTTATTCTTATGATGCACTGGTTTAGGTCCCTTTGGAACTTTGAACTTCTTCTGCTCTGCGTGTAAGGGGACTTTGTTATCCATTGTGGTTAGAAATTCTACTTTTTATTTATCTCATCTGAAAATATTTATTGAGAAAAAAACAATCAACTAGTGTACTTAGATATACTGGGATAACCATTTGAACGCTTCTCCGTACCCTGATCTCATGACAACAGAGACCATAAACACCTCGATTGGTCTGGCGCCTTCTGGCAATTTGCCACTGTCTTTACCCGTAGTTTGATACAATCCTAAAGCGTTCTTCAACTCCATTTCACCAACAGCAGTAGGGACATCGATCTTGTTACCCAATATGACGAACGGAACGTGGCTCAACTCTTCGATCTTGAACAAACTCTCCAACTCGGCTTTGGATTCAGCAAACCTCTCTGAATCGGCAGCATCGACGAGGAACACAATACCATTGACCTCGGGGAAGTAGTCCTTCCACAATCTTCTTGCCTGCTGATGTCCTCCCAAGTCGAAGGTGGTGAACCTGACCGATCCTATGGCCAACTCCTCCGATGTTGGGTGTAACGTTGGTTGTAAAGTAGCTAATCTATCATTCTTCAACATGTGTAGTAAAGTTGTTTTCCCAGCATTGTCCAATCCCAAGAACAACAACTTGGCGTGCTTGTTCCATAACCCTAACGATGCTAACACGTCTTGAAACCAGTCGAAAATCCACATGACGAAGATAAAGTTGTTGATAAAAAGCCAGGTTTTTTTTTCCTCCACTACGTTGTCAAATCGCGAGTATGATTAGAAATGAGACGGTTCCATGTATCTAGAGCATGTGGGAACTCGCCCATCACACAGAGGATGAAGCAGATCTTGGAGGAGAAGATCAACAACACTTCATTCACCGATGAGTTGGTCAAGAAACAAGTGGAATCGTACATCAAGAGCGAGCCTTTGCTCAATCGTAACAAACACGCGAGAGATAATTATAATTCACGACCTTGGACAGGAGAAGAACCAATCGAGGATGCTAATCTTAGGATGATTGTTGATAGCAAACCTAAACCAATCCAAATTAAGTTCAAAAGAAGGTCCAGTATGGAAAAATTATCAAATGCAAAAGATTTAAGCTTGGATTACAAGATTAATAAACCACAGGATAATTTTAAAGAGTTGTACAGGGAGAGATTGTTTGGTCCAATGGGGTTCAATCCTGAGTCTACTTCTATCGACATCGTGAACAGTTTGGCCAGCTCAAAGATAAACGCATACATTGATCAAAAAACGGGTCAATTTAATCATCCTGAAATGAACAATGTTCGAGGTAAAAGATTGTCCGAAGAACATTTGAAAAATTGTACAGATACAAATTATTTTATGAACCAATTGATGAAAAAGCAAGAGGTTATTCCTCCATGGATAGAATCACAGAAATCAATAAACAAAGCTGTGGAAGCGTTTAGAGTTGATCTAGATAAATTCTGGTTCAACTGGATCATAAATCATTCTTTTTTTAAAATGTACTTGAATTTAGAGTTGAGAACAATTTTGAAGACTTTTGAAAGAAATAAATTCCGATTTGATGAAGATTGTAAATTACCTGAACAGAATTATATAGTCAAAAAGACTGAGCATATAAATAAAGAAATCAGAGATTATAATCTTCAATGTCCCACTTTAAGTGGCCACAAACTCAAGTTACAACCCATGAAAGAAATACAGGCTTCATATCAAAGAGTATTGGAACATTTTCCAATCAAAATTAAATCTTGGTACAATATTAACAAATCTAAACCAGTTGTTTACCAAGAAAACTCAAATTTTTGGAAATCAATGAAAGATATGTTTAAATAAGTCTATACAATAATGATAGTATAGCTACCAAAATAACAAGTATATAGGAGACATTCAACAAGGATTTCTTTTCATTACGTGAACTTTCTTCAAGGTTCTTTACAAAGTTTTTCGTGGTTTCTTCCCTTGAAAAACTGTCTAAAACTCTATGATAACCATTCTTACCTAATGTTCGTTTTATCTCATCATCTGTGTTATTCCATTTGATCAAAATTTCGGACCATAATTCAGGATCATTCTTCTCCAAGAATCCAGTAGCTTCAGATAAATTTTGACCATTGTAATTGATAATAGTTTCTAAAGGTCCACCATGGTTGATACCCAACACCGATTTTTCATAAACCATTGCTTCGAGTGGAACTATCCCAAAATGTTCTCTTGTTGGGGTGTATAAAAGTAACTCACATGAGTTAATTAGTGCAGTTTTCAAGCTACCTTTTATAGAAGGTAAGAATAAAACATCGGTGGCAGGAGGCATGACTATTAGCTTACCTCTGATTGTGAAATTTGTCAATTTTGCATCATCACATAGTTTAACCAATTCATTTAAATATTCGACATTCTCTGAAACCCTAGAATCGTAACCACCTGCAATCACCAATCTAGTTTTCGGACCAGTGATTAACTTTTTAGACCTTGCAAATGCTTTGATAGCCAATTCAATATTTTTAGACCTCTCAAATCTATTTATTGATAAAAAGAATTTCGAATCTTTGAAAAATTCAGAAATGTCTTCAAGATTCGTTTCTCTGGTAATATCAACACAAGGGTATACCACTCCTGGATCAACGTTTAAATTGAAAGTCTGGTGGAAGATTGACTTCGTAAAATTCGAATTAACAACAATCTTATCACTACAGCCAGTTGTCCACTCTTCTATCTTGTCAAACGGTATACGATACAACTTCTTGATCAAAGTTTCACGCTTAGTCAAAACCTGATCTGGAAAATGACAATAAAATAGAATTCTTGAATGGTAGGAATTGAATAATTGTAAAAAGGGTATGCAAAATGATAATTGATCAACAATGAAAAAATCGTACTGTTTGATTTCACCATTGGCTATCAATTTAAGTACCAAGTATAACTGTCTTAGAATAGCAAATAGGATGTGGAACTTTCTCATGATTGAAGTTGGTAAGAAGTCTCCAAACACTTTGACTTTCAATTGACCAGAGCTGACTTCATCGAAACAGTGAGTCAAGTCGCAATGAGATGTGCAGATGGTGATATCGTTGCCTAGATCTTGTAGACCCACCGCTGCATCCACCACCAACCTCTCGGCCCCTCCGATCCCTAAATCTGGGTGTATGAATGCAATCTTGGTCATGAATAATCGTGGGTGTTTGAAAACAAGTCGCGAAAAAAACAAACTACGTGATGACTAAATTCATCAAGACACTAACCCTGAGTAATGAGTAATGGTTTACCAGCCAACAAGAGTTGTTAATTTGGCTTTGTCAACGTACTGAGTTGGAAAAGTCTGATTGTCATTGTTAGGAGCTAGATTATCCAGTTGAATTTGCACGTGTGAGGTTCGACCCAAGAAATGGCCCTGTGTCAAACAAAATCGACCGAGTTTGTTGAAACACTCCGCCCAATTTTGTTTCTGTCTGGCTTGGTTTTCCGCCGAATGACAATCGACACATTAGTAACTGCGGCGCTTTTATTTCCATTTTGATCTATCTCGTAAATTTATCACATAAGAAAATTTTTATTTATCAATATGGGTGTGAATGAGTTGATACTAGCCACCTGCTGTGGGTTCTATCTAATATCAGGCGGTAGATGGACGATGGTTCTACTCACGATAGTCTCAGTTTACATACTAAGAAACAAAACAGTCATACTTTCACCAGATAAACCTAAAGTTCATTCATCCAAGTCATCTCCAATATATGCTGTTGATTTCACCACTTCCAAACCAAAAAGTTCTATTCGTTCTAGAGGCAAAAGAACTCCAAAGGTTTTCCAAAAGAAACGTATTCCATTAACACCGTCATTAACGAAATCAGTCGACTTAACAACCTCCGACATTTACATATTTTATTCCACCTTGACGGGATCATCCAAGAAAATAGCAGAAACTTTGCATTCCAATATATCAAATACCAAAAACGTCAAATTACTAAGTTTAGACGACGACGTTGATGATTTAGAAGAATATTTTTTGAAAGTTCCTGAAAATGCATTATATTTATTAGTTATACCATCCTACGAGACAGATTCTCCTATTGACTACTTCATAGATCATTTAATAGATGTAGCTCAAGATTTCAGAATTGATAAATATCCATTGAATAAATTAGTTGGATTTTCAGTTCTCGGATTAGGTGATAGTGAAAGTTGGTCTGAGAAATTTTGTTACCAGAGTAAACTTATTGATAAATGGTTGGGTAAGCTAGGTGGTCGTAGAATATATCCATTAGGTGAAGTTTGTGTCAAGAGTAGTTACCAAAAATCTCATGATTGGATCAATGGATTAAACAAATCATTAAACGATAATGAAGCTTTTTATCTAGACGAAAAAGACTCAGACCTAGACGAATCTGATGGTGAAGTTAGCGATGAAACTTTGGTGGATGTGGAAGATATGGGTAAGTCGATGCAAAAGGAAACCAAAGAAATGGTGGCTAAAAACTCTCCCACGTTTAAATCATTAACTAAACAAGGTTATACCATTGTTGGATCTCATTCTGGTGTTAAAATATGTAGATGGACGAAATCAGCTTTAAGAGGTAGAGGTTCTTGCTACAAGTTTGCATTTTATGGTATCAAGTCCCACCTTTGTATGGAAACAACCCCTTCATTAGCATGCTCAAATAAATGTGTGTTTTGTTGGAGACATGGTACAAACCCTGTAGCAAAATCTCAATGGAGGTGGGAATTAGATCCTCCTGAAAAGATTATGGAAGGTGCTCTACAAGGACATTATCAGAAAATCAAACAACTAAGAGGTGTTCCTGGCATACAGATGGATAGGTTTGAAGAAGCGTTCCAAGTGAAACATTGTGCTTTATCTTTGGTAGGTGAGCCTATATTCTATCCATATATAAATGAATTTGTTGGAATGTTACATGAACAACACATCTCATCATTTTTAGTATGTAATGCCCAGCATCCCGATGCATTAGCCAAATTAGCAAAAGTCACACAATTATATGTCAGTATTGATGCACCTACAAAGACAGATTTGAAAAAAGTTGATCGTCCATTGAATAGCGATTTCTGGGAAAGATTGATTGCATGTTTGGATATACTAAGGACCACACAATCTCATCAAAGAACTGTTTTCAGATTAACTTTAGTCAAAGGATTCAACATGAATGATATTGAAGCCTATGCTGACATGGTTGAAAGAGCATTACCATCTCAAATAGAAATCAAAGGTGCAACTTTTTGTGGTACCTCGACCGGTGGTGGTAACCCACTCACAATGCAAAATATTCCATTTTATGATGAATGTAAAGAATTTGTTACAAGTTTAACTAATGAGCTACAACGGAGAAATTTAGGTTATGACATAGCTGCTGAACATGCACATTCTTGTTGTATTTTAATTGCGTCTAATAAATTTAAAATCAATAATAAATGGCATACACATATTGATTATCCAAAATTTTTTTCATTACTTGAAAGTGGACAAAATTTCACTGATTTGGATTATATCAAGGAAACTCCAGAATGGGCGATTTTTGGTTCGAAAGAAGGTGGATTTAACCCTGAAGATACTAAATGGGATAGAAAAGCTGAAAAGTTGAAGAAAAAACTCGAAAGAGAAGAACAGGTTAAAAAAGTTATGGAATACATATGATTACAAACTATATATCGAACCAACAAAACTGAAGATTAATCTCGATCTTACTTCTACAATATCTTCTGGCACCAACCATATTAAAGCACCCAATTTACGAGCTATCGATATTGCCAATTTAGCATTTTCATATTTCTCTTCGTCATTCTCTGGTTGAGCATGAACCAAGTCAAAATCAACATAATCAGGTTTAATACCAGCCAAAACTTGTAATAAAAACACCCCTGTACCAAGATTTTGATCATTGAAACTTCTGATTTTCATTGAGCTTGCTTTTGAATTTGCCCATTTGATGATATCTGAATCTTTTATGTCACCAAGAGTATTTATAATGTTCTTTCTCATCAATTGCCAAACTAATCCTAATGTAAGTAATTTATTTCCGTCGGTGATATCAGCACCTTCAATACCAACTAACGAAAACCCATTGGCTTTACCTACTTCTACCGCATAGTTTGTATTTTCCAAAGCTTTAAACCTGGAAACTTCGCCATTAGCACCTTTTTTATTAACATGTTTCAATGATACAGAGCCTGGTAAAACTTTATCAAAAGCTTCAAGCAATATTAATCCATCTTTTAAATCTTCAAATAAATTGATGACTGCAGGTTGGACATCTAATGAGTTTAACCAAAGTGTGAAAACTCTAGCTTCTCTTTCTCCTTCAGCGTCGAAATCTTCAATATCGATCTTGACATCCTCTTCTAAAGCTTCTAAACCAGGGTAATTGTTAAACAAATTAGCTACAAAAGCTAAATTCAATTTCGGATTACCTGAAACTAATGATGTTGGGGTAAGATATTTCCTACAACCGATTTTATCACTATTTGCCAATACTTTTTCTGCTCTATCCAAACCTTGAAGTTTCAAAGGTGACAAATCACAAGATTCAGGTACAAGTTGATGGAGTAAAATAGTATAACATTCACCATCTGAAACATCTTTTGAAAAATTGGTTACTCGTCTTGGACTACCGGCATTTTTCAAATGGTAGTTGAACCATCTCAACAAGATTTGTTCTGGGGGTAACCTCAAAAATTGTTCCAAAGTTTCGTCATCTTCTAATAATCTATACAACTCTGGATGATATTTGATATCGATTTTTGACAATAATCCTCTTCTTATAATTTGCCAAATAAGACCTAAAATCAAATGTTCTTTACCATCAATAATATCTTCAGAGTGTACATTAACAACAACACATCCAATTGCCTTTGCAGAATTAATGACTATATTTGCATTTTCAGACATTTGGAAATTATTCAATTTTTTCTTCTTAGGTAAGTTTAACACTCTTGTATCTATAGTATCTGGAACTGAGTCATTAATCAATTTAGATAATACTAAACCATCTCTACATTCGTCGAAAATCTGAAACGTCTCTGTGTCAAAGGGTAATCTATCACCAATCTCTGAATCTCCTGATAAAACAGAATTGATATGTCTTGTGAATTCAGATCTTTCTTCGTCATTAATAGTGTGTGTAGTTCCTGAAGTCTTACCTTCGATGTAGGTTTTATTTTTACTATTTGCTGTTGGGATGGGTGGTGCAGCCTTTTTGATCTTACCTGGTGAAACCACTGAAGCAGCAGTCGAAGGTTCTTCGTTTGATTCTTTTAATTTTGCAATCAACTCGACATAGTCATCTAATTCAACATGGCCAGATGCGTCTACATCCACATGTTTCAATGTTTCTCTTGCTTGATCGTAAGAATATTGGCCTTGTTTAGACACCGAATTGATGACGTCTTTTTTTTCGACCCAGCCTTTATCGTCCAAATCGATTGATCTAAAGTCTTCGATAATAGTGAACAAATCAGATTGATCCAAGACAGGGAATTTCTTCTGTAACTTCAAAACGTTCATAGTTGTTGTTGATCGAGGGAGAACAAAAATAATTTTTTAGGTGGCTGGGGGGCTGACCGAATGACCTTGAAAAGTGAAACTCATACAAATAAGTTAACTCTCCATCACAGTCTCTTCCAATCAGCTCATAGTATTAATGTCTACTTGAAATCTACATCAACAGTGATATCTTTAGGTTTTGCCTTTTGCAGCTTCTTAGAAGATTGTTGCGAAAAACACATTTTTAAACAATAAGATTTACAAACTCGTCTGTGTATTTATCAATTTGGCTTAATTGGTCATACTTCTTTTTGTAAACCTATTTGCTTTGGCTAATTTGGCAACGGTTCTAAGAACTCCGTATTGTTTAAAATGCAATTGTACAAGAAATCCAAATAACCATAAAGGTAACCATCTATTTGCCCATGCTAATAATTTAGATTTAGCACCATGGTACAAATTGAAACCTGGATCACGCCATCTGTGAAGATCTCTAACCACTTCCTTAGCATATTGTTCTGGTGGGATGTTTGTGTCTCTAGACATCATTGCTGAGCTTCTCATAGACTCATAAACACCAGGTACATCATAAAATGAGTCTCCAACTGAAGACAGAACATTTGCATCACAGATTCTAAATGAAGTTAGTAAAATTTTTGCATAAAAGACTTGATAAACACGTACGCAGTATCGACACCTCCAGTGATTATACTATGAACTCTAATGTTAAACCCAAGCATTTCTTCTCTCAAAGTTTTTGCGTATGCATCCAACCCAGCTTTGGTAGCCAGGTAAACAGAAACCCATGATATCGGAGTGAAATTACAAACACTTGTGGTAAAACATATTCTACCTGACCCATTTTTAATAAGAAAAGGTGCAAAATGCTTTGTCATATTGATATGTCCGATAAGATTAACTTGAATGATTTTGTTGACCTGATCTTCGTCCATTTCAATTGCAGGTCCTGCAATACTGATACCAGCATTATTGTATAAAATATCCAACTTACCACCAGTGATTTCTTCGACTTTTGCTTGAACTTGTTTGATGTTTTCTAAATTGGTGATATCTAATGGTAGCGAGATTACCCCATATTCTGTTTCCAACTCTTTTTGGCCAAAGATTACGCTTTGAGGAGAGCATCCAATCACTTGGTAACCCTTTATGGACAACTCTCTGGCTAAACAAAACCCTATACCTGATGAAGCACCAGTAATCAAAGCATACTTTGTCATTGGAAAGAAAAAGTGACAACCAGTGAAATCTAAACTTCTCCCATGTGAAGCCAACTAGTTTTAAATTATATGCAGGTGGAATTATATCTAAAATTTTGTTGGATTTCTCATGTGGAGTTTTTCAATTGTCCGATGCCAGCATTGAAAGAATACTTGACCAAAGCTAATGGCTTGATTTCTCAACATCCTTATTTCATGATATCAAAATCATGGTGTCCAGATTGTCATTTTGTTTATAACATATGGTCTAAATTCAATGTCAAAGACAAAGTCTACATTCTTGAACTTGACAAGATTGACCAAGAAGAAGCCGCTAAGCTAGAAGAAGCGTTTACAGAAATTAGTGGTAGGAAGTGGGTGCCAACCATCTGGTTTCAAGGGGAGAAATTTGGCACCGAACAAGATTTGAAAATACCAGATGAAGAAATTACAAAAATATTTAAAAAAGTTGATTTAATAGAGTAGAATATAATATTAAAAAGTTATCGTAAACAGCTTATACAGCTAATGGGAAAGAACCAGCCCAGTTGGATATTTCTTGTTTGACTTGGTTCAACTTATCATTATTACCATTGACAACGGCATGTTTGAAATCTTTCAACTTGTTGGCATCTTTTGGTAAGCTTGCTTGTAATTCCTTTGCGTAGTTGACGGCAAAATCAATATACTCAACAATCTTTTTAAAGTCATTTTCTCCTAAACCTCTGGTAGACATTGCTGGTGCTCCGATTCTGACACCACCTGGAACTAATGCTGATTTATCCCCTGGAATAGAATTCTTATTCAATGCAATGTTGATATTCTCACATACGGTTTCAACTCTTGCACCATCAATTTGTTTATCTTTTAAACTAACCAAGACCATATGAGAATCAGTACCGTCTGAGACTAATTTATAACCTTTGCTTTTGAATTCATTTTCCAATGCTTTTGCATTTTTCAACACTTGTTGTTGGTATTCTTTAAATTCAGGAGTGTTTGCTTGTTTCAAAGCAGTTGCCAATGCGGCAATGGTATGATTGTGTGGACCACCTTGATGACCTGGAAAAACAGAAAAATTTATTGGATTTTCCAAATCGTATAAGATTTCTTGTCCTGTTTTTGGGTTAACTGATCTAACACCTCTTCTGAAAAAAATCATGGCACCTCTTGGTCCTCTTAAAGATTTATGAGTTGTGGTTGTGACAATATCAGCATATTCAAATGGTGATGGAATGACACCAGCGGCAATTAATCCTGAAATATGTGCCATGTCAACAACTAAATAAGCACCAACTAAATCTGCAATTTCTCTCATTCTTTTGTAATCGATTAATCTACAATAAGCTGAAGTACCAGCAACCAAAACTTTTGGTCTGAATAAAACAGCAGTTTTTTCCAACATATCATAATCGATCAAACCAGTTGATAAATCAACTCTATAAGGCATGGTTTCAAAATAAGTTGATACTGCACTGATTTTTCTTGAATCAGTTTGGTAACCATGAGATAAATGACCTCCATGAGGTAAATCCAAACCCATCAATCTTTCGTGTGGTCTCATAATAGCTTGATAAACTTGTAAATTAGCTGGTGAGCCAGATAATGTTTGAACGTTAACTCCCCATTTATCAGCTGATAACCCAAAAGCTTTCAAAGCTCTTTCTTGACATAATATTTCCATTCTATCAATATGTTCATTACCACCGTAATATCTAGCACCTGGGTAACCTTCAGAATATTTATTACACATTGGAGTTCCCAACGCATCGAAAACAGCCTTGGTTGTGAAATTTTCAGAAGCAATTAAGACAATAGAATGTTTTTGTCTATTAACCTCATCCTTAATGATTGAATCGACTTCTGGATCGGTTTCTGATAATAAACCTTCAGTTAAATGTTGATGAGTTTGTGATAAAGCGTAGGACATTGTTTAAGGATCTTAATTTTTTCACCATGTGGAAAAAATTAATAAATTAAATATTCAATCGGAGTCAGAGATTAATTTGTCCAGAGTCAAAACAATTTATTTATTGTCTTAGATTTCTATTTTCTATTTTTCTTTGCAATTCTTCTTAATGCTCTTTGCTCATTCTTCATAACACCATCAACCATCTTATACTTACCTTTGACACCTTTTGGTCTTCCACTAAGACCTCTGTTACTACCTCTGGCAACAACAACTGAGACTTTTGGTTTCATTTTTTGTTTCTTTGTAAGTTTTTTCATTAATTTAGATATTTCATCTGCTTTGTCTCTTTCTGATTTACCAGAATCTTCATTTATAAGATCTGATTTCTTTTTCAATTTTTCAAGTCTTTTGAGTGCTCTCATTTTCTTTCTACCTTGTGCTTCTAATACTTTCTTAATAGGTCTTGAATTTAATTGTTTTTGTTTTTCTTTTATTGCTAAAGCAGCTTCTTTCGTAATTGGTTTGACTAATTTGGAATGTTTTCTTTCATCATCAATAAACCAATCAGGTGCATCTTTATCTCTAAATGAGTATCTATTTATACCTTCATCGATTAAATCATATTTATTCTTTTGTCCTAATGCAACTTGATGTGCCAACGTCATTGCTTCAACAGTAGCAAGGTCTATCTTTTCTTGTTGAGTTTTAGGTTCATTATCTGAATCCGAATCTGATATAGATTCTTCTTCATTTGCTACTAATTCAAAATCTGATTCTGATGATTCCAGGTCTGATTCTGATTCAACAACTTTTGGCTTACTTTCTTGTAAAAGAACATCATCTTCTAGTTCATTAAATATACCATCTGAATTAAAGAAACTCTTTGCATTTCTTGATAATTCAGACTTTTGTACTATTTGGTTGATATGATCATCGTCATCTGAGTCTGAATCTGATTCCATTTCGTAATCTTTTGGCTCATCTTTTTCTTCATCTAGACCCTCCCAGGCTTCTTCACCATCTCTAGCCATTTTATTTTTATAATTTGTATCCTTTTCAGCTTTTCTTTCTTGATATTGTGCATACATATCATCTAATTGAGCTTCTAAATCATCAATCTCATCTTCTGATTGAACTTCTTCATATTCAATTTCATTACTCTTTGCAATTTCTTCATCATCAAATATCATCCTTTTTTTACCTTTTGCTAATTTTTCCAATTGACCTGTCTTTTCAGCTGTTTTCAAATTAAATAAAGAATCTGCTCCTATCTGAGCTGCATCAATACCAATATTCATATCTGTCAACATGTTCATTTGATTTCTAACAATTTCTTTCTGTTTATGTTCATTTGATGTTTTCTTTGCTCTTTTAGCCTTTTGCTTGTGCTTCTCAAGTAACTCTTGTAATTCTTTATCGATTTTTTCTTCTTCAGTAAGCGGCGTTATTTCAATTTCTTCCTTTTCTTCTTCTTTATCGATTCCTAATATATCCCTAGCTTGTTTTCTAAACCTTAATATAAGCTTAAATTCTTTCCTTCCTAAAACTTTCAAATCTTTGAAACATTCTAATAACTCCGGTGTGAAACATTTCAACTTCTTTAGTATTTTCCATTCGAGATCATCTTGAGGTAAATCAAATTTATTCAAAGATCCTAGCTGGTTGATTGGATCTTCTTCTTTGATAAAATCCATAATTGGCATGGTATGATACAATAAATAATCACCTTCTTCGTAACCTTGTCTCTGTCTTGTTTTCTTTTCCGGATTGAAAATCTTAGCCTCATTGTTAACCTTTTCATTATTCAACTCTTCGAACACTTCTTTTGGATCTAATAATCTTGGATCTAATTTCTTTGGATTCTTGAACCCTTTACAAACAACGAAAATTTCTGCAGATACATTTCTCGAAGCTGGAGGTTTTGTAGCCTCGACTTTTTCAAACAACTGTTGGAAAACCCAGATTAAATTATTATAATCTCTTGAACGGAAAACTTTGGTGACAAACGTACCTCCAACATTTAAATTCTCAACTGCTAGTTTCAAAGCTTGTAATGTTAACTGGGATTGTGTGAATGCATCTTGGACCCAACCTAAACCGACATTTGGCGCACCATCGTGTAGAACCGTATCTGCTTTCCAAGTCTTCATGTGTCCTCTCAATCTCGATCGACAATCCTCGGTGGTGATATCACTTTGAAACGTTATCACATTGGGTAATGGTTTGATTGGAACAATGTCAACACCTATGATTAATGAGTTCACGGGACATAACTGCTGTGCAACTTGACACCATGAACCTGGGGCTGCACAAAGATCGATGACAACTTTAGATTTTTCTAAAAAGTGGCCAAACTTTTCATTTATCTGAACAATCTTGAATGAAGATCTGGCTCTGTACCCTTTCTCCTTAGCAAGGTAGTAGTATCTATCTAAACGACCTTTACTATTCTTCTTTTGTGTTTTACCCATGATGAGATGAGATTATGTAAAATTATTTTTAGAGAAAAAAATTATAGATTCCAGTCGCTACTTAATTCTAAACTACTATATATAGAATTGATGTGCAGATCGTTACACAAGATACAATCCTTCAACACTATATCATCGAGTTGTGCTCTGGTTAAATCTGGATCTTTTTTGAAATTTTGATAAATTTTTTTGAATTTGTAATTATTACTCTTGGATAAATCTTTGATCAAACATTCTTTATGAAACCCGTGCCCACAATTGGGGAAGATAGCAAAGTTTTTAGTAACTAGTAACTTGTTACACAACCTACATGGTTCACCAGGTTCCACCACGGCATAGATCTTTGCCTTGTCGGCTTTGGACTCTTTTGACTGCTGTTTGAGGTTGGATGAGATTTCCATCGACTCTTTCATTTCGAGTGATAATTGACTGATTTTATTATTATACTCATTTAAAGTTTTCACAATTTCATCCTTGAAATCGTGTATCATTACATCCTCAGGGAACAACGGTAACAAATCTTTGAGTCCTAGTATCGAATTGCTGAGAATATATTTAAGCGTTTCATTTAAATCTTTACTTTTGTTGATTAAATGTCGAGCAAAGATCAACCATAGCTTCTTTCTGGTTGCATACGATTCCTGTTTCATCTCAATGTCAGATTCTTGAGCCTGCTCGTCATACTTTGTAAGCACCAATTCTGCCAAGTTTGTTAGATCATGTTTGAGTGCTAACTCTAAAGCTTGATTGTATAATCCAATTTCATGATAAATCAATATCGCAGGCTGGTACCTTTTATTTGCAATGCATAATCGAAGGATGAAATTGTGGTTGAAGGACTTTTCATGATTGATAAACTTTATAATTTGTTCATCTGAGCCATTGATAATTAATAAAGATAAGTAGTAATCGTTGAGGAGTTTACTGTTATACCCCTTCTCATGGACTTTTTGTAAAAAGTGTATTACATGACTCGATGAGTTTTTCTTACAGTATAATAAAATTGCAGGTAAAAATTTCTCATACTCTAGATTGTCGAACCGTAACCAAATTTCAGTAACTTTTGGATAATTTAGTAACAATGTTGTTGACGATTGGTATATATCTGTTTTGTCCACTTTGTTCAAAATTTTAGCAGCTTGGGAATATAATTTATTATCAAGATAATATTGTAGAATGAATTTATAATCTTTGATCAATTCAGCATAGTAAATCACATCTGGTCCAAGGATTTCATACATTGTGGGTGGATCTAGTAATTTATAATTTGTCTTGATGAACTCTTTCGGATCTTCCATCAATTCAATAATCCAACTCGATAAAACAATGATTTTAATTTTGTTTTTAATCTTTTTGAAATGCTCAAATTTGATGAGTAAATACTCAATAAGTAGTTTATCACTAACAAGCATTGTATCTTGTAGTAACATCAAGCAAACTTTTTCAAAAGGTTCAGTTGAATTTGCGAGATTTCTAATTCCATTCAATTGTAATGCAACAGAATCTGGATCTAATGCAATTCCAAATCCTCCCTTTTGCAAATAATCGTATCCTTGTTTGATCAAGACCAAATCTCGTTTATGATAATTCTCTTGGTTGTCCTCGAGACATTTCAATGCATTTATATAATCTCCCATTTTATAATAATCGTACCAGATTGAGCCAGACTCATTCTCAACAACCAACTCATGTATTGAGTTTTTTGTATAAACCCAATACGTTTTATTTATATAATCGGATGTGATTCCGATAATATCCTTCATCGGTATGGTAGTCTTTGATAAATTCAACTTGTTAAATATGTACACCCCATTTGAATACCCTATGATATGATGCGAAGATAGTATTATCCCATCGAGAGATTCTATCTCATCGTTGACGGATTGTATTTGTTCATCATTGGTGAAGAATCCGTCTGCTACAAACAAAAAACTCTCACCGTTTGTGAAGAGCCAATCGTCGGAAAACTTTATGGATTTCGTCACAGGAGCCGTTTTAAACACGGTGACTAATTCATTATAAGACGAGTCGAAATAATTCCACGTGTATAGTTCAAAGTTTGCAATTACATTGATTTGAAACTTGTCCATCGATACACCTTGAACATTACTCGTTTTGAAAACTTGCTTCAACTTGACATCTTGAAGGTAGACTGCATCTCTCGTAGCTATCAACCATATTTGATTGAAAATAATATGGATAATATCTAGCCCTTTGAGTTTTGTCAATACTTTGAACTTCTGATCTAATTGATAATATTGCGAATCGACCCTGATGATCAAAGTCTCCCCATCCGTCCAGCAATTTATAAACTTCCCTTGTGGCATGGTGTATTTCTCAACCTTGGCAGGATTTTCGAGATCAATTCTATAGCAAAGGCCTTCAATCACTATGAACATTATATTGTTTAAAACTAGTAGTTTTTGAAGCTTGTTTCTCAACAGAAACTGTAATTGAACCTGCTCTAGCTCGAACTTAGGCGGCTGTAGAGTATCACATATTGATGCTTGTTGTTGATCAAGAGAATGCGTGGTGTAGATAGAATTCTCTTTATTCATGGTGAAAACCACAGTCGCATAGAAATTAAAAATTAATATTTATATACATTTAGTAGTATCGCTCTGCCATTGAATCAGCAGCTAAATTAGCTAGCCTATCAGCAGCCTCGTTACCAGGGTCACCCGAATGGCCTCTAACGTGAACAAATCTAAGTGGGTTCCAACCTCTGAGATGATAAATATCATTGATCTTATCTTTGATCCGTACACCTTCTTGTATGATGTCATGATTTGAAATTAGGCTACCTTTTACATTTCTCCACCCATTTCGTTTCCAATTGTCGGACCATACGTTTATACACTGGATGGCGTAGTTGGAGTCACTACGTATCTCTGATTTTACACGAGGTTCATCACTTATGTCACCTAAGATATTTCTCAAAGCGTGCAATACAGCATAAAGCTCGGCTCTTTGATTAGTTGGCATAGCATCACTATCGTCAACATCGCATAGCGGAACTACAGCATTTCTGTAATCATGAGGTCCATAAAATACACCGTATCCAGATGGTGCAAATCTGTTGCGGCCGTTGCCTCGTGCAGCACCGTCGACGTAAATCACCTCAACGCGAGTTTTTTCCCTCGGAGCTACTTGAATTAGGCCGACATGGTGAATCTGTGGTTGTGTTTGTTTAACCTGTTGTTGCCCTCTTCCGAGATACTCATTTGCTTCACTCAATGTATCGAATTTTCTAAATCTGGCTCTAGGGTAGCCGGTGACTTGTTCTGAGCAGTCAGGCCAATTACGATAGATTCCAGCTGCTCTGCCGTTGGCTACCGCGTAGAATGGCATCTTGGACGAATTGAATAGTCTACTGAGTTGTCGAATGACAAAGTGGAGCGCTCTGGCGATTTTTTCAAAATTGAAAATCAAACCTAATACACAAGAATTGCTGATACATGGACGAGGTTGTTTGTTAGAGATCGACATCTCTGAGCTAGTCTACAATGTTTATTTAGAATTACAATGGGCCTCCATGTTTTTGGTTCCAACAGTCTTGATTGAAAAATGTTCCAAAGTCAATTACTTTTATGTTTTAAGTTTCACCAACGGTAGTGAATAATGTGCACACCGCAAAATTGAATATGCGTTATTGTTCAAGATGATTTGGAATGAACTGGGCGTATTTAAATGCCTGTTTATTCAAATATTTATAAAAAAAACGTGTAGTCACGCAGCTTCATGCACGTTTATGTGATTTACCCGCACATTACAAAATTTAACAATTGGGACAATGGCTCAGTTGGTAGAGCGCTTGCCTTGCAAGCAAGAGGCCCAGGGTTCGATTCCCTGTTGTTCCAAACTTTTTTGCAACATTTATTTTTGCTTAATTTTATCTTTTATTATATATGGTTCTTGCTTTGACCAATTTTTTGCTACACCAATGTTTGGAAATCATAGACACTATTACTGAGCTCTTAAAGTTGAATCAACTCGTTCTAAAGATTTTCTAAGTTTTTGCTTATTTCAACTTCATTTTAAGCTAATACTTGCAAAAATTGTAAAATTCTTAGCTCAAACTTAATTGCTATCATAAACATCTCGTGAACCAAAGTAGCATCAGCTGTTGCTTCTTCATTAATCTGTTCTGAGTATAATTTACTGTCGAGTTATCAAGTTCATTTTTGGTAGTGCGACAATTTTACAACAACTATTCAATGGAAGCAATTTCAGATCGATTGTTCAATGAAACAAGTACCGACAACGTACTGGATGATCCATCCTTGCTCACCATAGTCCTAGACATATCTTCATCTGGATGGTTCAACATCCAAAAAATCATCTCCATCCAAGACGTAGCCAAGTCCTTGATTGTATACCTAAATTCCCATCTAGCGTTGAACAACAGTAATCAAGTTGCATTTATAATCACGTCCCCTATGAAATCCAGCTTCCTATACCCCAAATTGGAAACCACGACCAGTCACGAGTCGGTGTCCAAGGATATGTATCGACAATTCAAAATCGTTGATGATATAATTCTAGAAGAGTTGAATTTGTTTATTCAGGAAATGATCAATGATATAGAGAATCGGAAACTGAATACCTTAACCGGCGCATTAAGCATGGCATTGACTTATACAAATAGAATGTTGACGTTGGATCAGTCGATCTCTACAACCACGGCATCAGCAATGACTACTTCATCATTGAGTAATCAACCAACCACTTCGACATCAACAATGAAATCTAGAATTTTGGTGGTGTCAGCAAACGATGACGATGATCTTAAATATATCTCATTGATGAATTGTATCTTTGCGGCCCAAAAAATGAAAGTTTCAATTGATGTAGCTAAATTAGGGTACAAAAACTCATCCTATTTACAACAAGCATCGGATGCGACAAATGGGATCTACTTACATATTGAGAATCCAAAAGGTCTTATACAAGTGTTGTCAACGGCATTTTTTATAGAGCCTAATTTGAGACCATTTATAATATTACCAATCAATTCAAACGTGAATTACCGTGCCAGTTGTTTTCTAACTGGTAAACCAGTCGATATAGGTTATGTGTGTGCAGTTTGTCTATGCATCATGAGCACGTTACCAGAAAAGTGTCCAGCGTGCAGTTCTGAATTTGATAAAAAGATATTACAACAATTGAGCAAGACTCCTCAAATTAGAAAGAAAAGGCGATTAGAAGCATAAAATTATCTCAATCCTGTGTTTATGATATTGAATGGATAATCTTTTGGATAACCATGTTTGTCAATAAGGTGTAGTCTTCTCTTTTTAGGAGTTGAAAATAGTTTTAAACATGTGAAGCATTTGAAAATCCTTTCACCTTTTTCTTGATTAATTTGAAGTAGAATGTTGTGGTTTTCGTCAATGTGTAGATTTAAGAACAACCCACTGGGAAATGTCTTGTTACAAGTGGTACAAGTATGTTGATGATGGGTGATGACGTGGGTTTCATAAGCAAGGTATGATGGAAAGTTTAAATCACAATATATACAATCAATCAATTGAGTAGTTATTTGTTGTTGTTCATCAGTTCTTGATCTTTTCATGAACAATAGAAGTTGAGACTAAAAATCACATTCTACTGTGATTTTACACTCATCGGTCATATAATTCCATTAGATTTCTACAGCCTAATTCCAACAGCCGCAGACTTTTTTTTAGTGTAGCGCCTTGAATCTTTTTCATCGGAATTAAAACTGGTCCGTTTTGTGTTGTATATGTATGGTTGATGCCGTATTGAAATTAAACTCTGTATCTCCAAATTTTGACACTTTTCGTAATCATGCCCAAGTCTAGTCATACACGGGACGACGTTTCGTTGGACTCGATCGACACTCAAGAACATCACAACCCTGTCAATATCCATGACACATCTTCCATCGAATCTCAACAACTGCTGCACCAACACCCAGATCCCATTCTTGGACCTTTGGCAGATTTGGAAAGAGATGTATCATCATTGGAATCTGAGTCTCCCAAGTTAAAGAAATCAGTATCGACAAAGTCTGTCAAAGTACCTAGGAATGAAAAACGAGGGTTATTTGCTCATGTGGTTTTGATCCCAGAGTATTATGATGCACGAGATTATCCTTCTAGATATAAATACACTATAGTCACAATCATTGCCTTTGCTTCAATGACAGGACCTATGGGAACTTCGATAATGTTGCCTGCTATCGATGATATTGTTGATAAATTACACACAACCAATACAATTGTTAATATTTCAGTTGGGATTTATTTATTGTCTCTTGGAATCTTCCCACTTTGGTGGTCATCATTTAGTGAAAGATTTGGTAGACGATCGGTGTACATTGTATCTTTTGTGTTGTTTGTTGCCTTTTCGATTGGGACCTCATTATCACCAAATATATCAGCTTTGATTGTACTTAGAGTTCTACAAGGTGGCTCCTCTGCATCAGTTCAAGCTGTTGGTGCTGGCACTATAGCTGATTTGTTTGCTCCTCAGGATAGAGGAAGAGCCATGGGTTGGTATTATCTTGGACCTTTGATGGGACCATTCTTAGCTCCTATTCTAGGTGGTGCTGTGTCACAAGCTTGGGGTTGGAGAGCCACTCAATGGTTATTAATGATCTTCTCAGCTGTTAATTTAATCCTGATGACATTTTTACTACCAGAGACTTTAAGAAGAGCAGATAATTTACAATTGATTTTAGATCAAAATATTGAAAAAGTTAACCCAGATGATGGACCAATTGTAGATCCTGTCATGCCTACAATATCAAGATTAACAACAAACCAATCGTCATATTCAAGAAGAATCCAACAAGAATACGCTAATGATCAGATCAAAAAATCATTATCCAACTTACCCATATCGAGGAAGGAAAAATTTTCATCATTCAAGACTAATTGTTATGATTTATTAATACGTCCATTACATTCAGTAGTATTGTTGAGACATCCACCGGTTATACTTGTCATACTATATTCTGCACTTTCATTTGCAGCTATATATTTTTTCAATATGACCATATCTTATGAATATGCAAGGGAGCCGTACAATTTCTCCGAGATTATAGTTGGGTTGATGTATATACCCAATTCGATCACTTATTTCATGGCTTCTATGATTGGTGGCCGTTGGAATGATCGATTATTGAATAATTATGCAAAGAAACATGGCGAATTGGTACCTGAAGCAAGGCTATCATGGAACTTGGTCATTGCAATTATATTATATCCCATGGCGTGTCTAATTTTTGGTTGGACGATTAAATACGGAGAGTTTTGGTTAGTTCCATTGATTGGAACTGCAATGTGTGGATTTGCATCGATGTTGGTGATTGGTACAACAGTTACATATTTGGTTGATACTTTGCCTGGTAAAGGTGCAACTGGAGTCGCATTAAATAATTTGATTCGTTTAGTATTAGCAGCTGTTGCTACATTCATTGTAGAACCTTTGTTAAAAGCAATTGGCCCTGGTGTTTTATTCTCGATAATTGCGGGATACTTAACTGTCAGCTCACTCATATTATTATATTTGAAAAAGAAGGGTGCTTGTTTCAGGGAACGGTATGATATAATGAACTTATACAAATTGTTATAGAAATATATAATCTAGATTGATACCTATCTGTTTGAAGTCTTGTAATATTGGAATTAGCTCTTGGTTGTTGGTTACACCATCTGAAATCTTTTTAGCTTCATCAGTACACCATCTAATCACTAGGGAATTATTTTTCTTGATTGATAATAGAATGTTGGTGATTTTTTTCAACGAAAGTAGGCCAATAAATGCATCTTTTTTGTCTATGTTGACTGAAGCTTTTGTGAAAAATATCATCAATGCTTGGTCTAGATTATTCAATTTTTCCATAATATCAAATACAATTTTTAGCTTATCAATGGGACTTCTATCAGACAATTGGAATTCTAAACCTTTTATAATGTCCAATTTTTGTTTCTTCAACTTTGATTCGACTAGAAATTGTTCATCTTCATTGAGGTTCGACTTGCTAAGTTTCTGTTTCACATATTCAATCAATTTCGTTGCTTCAATGTATTTATTATGACTGATGTTTATCTCTATAGCGTCCAAATTTTCCTCCAACGCTCTCATCTCACTATTGATTTTACTAGTTACATTATCGACTTCTGATTCTCTCGCTTTTGGTTCAAGTGAGCTTTCTGCATTTTGACTAAACAATTGAATAACACTGTAGAACTCCTTTGTTGACGAACGTAAATTGATCAACTCATCTTGGACAATCTTCAAATCGTTGGTCAATTTGAGAATATTCTTTTGATTCAAATTGATATTGTTACGAATATCCTTTGATATTAGATCCCGTTGTTTGACCAAAGTCTTATAGTAATCGTCGACCTCGGCAGCAGAGCCCTGGGATAGTTCGTTAAAAATCTTCGATTCAATAGGTAATGAATTCAGGGGCAACTTCGGCACCGGCTCGTTATTCACCAGTGAAAAGGATCTTCCGTGTTGTCTGTGTGCTGAGGCATGGATGCTCAACCTTCGATCGTGTTTCTTACTATCATTGTACGGATTGGGGACTTGCAAGCCTACCTCTGGGTTGGCATCGGCAGTGACGTTGGCGTAGGGGTTGTTATGGTTGGAGCTCTGCCAGGGGGCCCTACTCTTTCTGTTCCTAACCTTATCAACACTCAACATTGGAAAAAGAGAAAAAAAAAATATGTCTTTAACCAGTAAGGAAGTCAATTATTTGATATGGAGGTATTTACAAGAGTCTGGGTACGATCTTTCTGCGTATGCGTTTGATCAACAATCCCAATGCTCCAACTATGGCACGGAAGAGATCATAAACAAGATCAAGCCAGGGTGTTTGATAAAGTTGATCCAGAAGGGGATCTTGTACACGGTGGCAGAGGTTGAAGCTAAAGGAGACTCAGATCTATCCTTCCTTGGAGCTTTGATACATGATGACTTGAATGATATCGAGGTGGTGCCGAATGGGAAAACAGAGCCTGTTGTGGCGGAGAAGCTCACATCTGGGTATACGTTTCCTCCTAGTACAACCTGTGATTGGTACAAGTCTACCTTTGCCTACGGGAGAGATAACCTCGTGGTGATTGTGGATGACAAGTATGAAAGTATAACGTTGAGCCATCCTGCTGATGTCACTCTAATTTCGTGGTCTCTGCAAGGGAATCTAATCACATGTTGTGGGTCGGACATCAGAGTGTGGTCGATCGATGGGAAGCTAAAGAATATTCTAAGTGTTGAAGATGGTGTGATTACAGGGTTGTACTGGGGCGAAGGAGAGAAATTCTTAGTTTTGGATTCTAAAAATCGGGTCTCTATCTATGATGGGATACTAGTCAAACAGATTTCTTCAGATTCATTAGTCACTGGGTGTTGGTTGAGTGATGATAAATTTGCAATAACAACGAGTCAGAATAATATCAAAATATATGACGATTTAAAGCCAATTGGAGTTTTAACCGGTCATGAAAACACAATATCGTTGTTGAAATTTAACAACAAGACAAAGTTACTAGCTTCGTGTTCAGACTATGATTATTCAGTAAAACTATGGTCTAGTTCCTCATCATGTTTGAATTTAGGCAACCACACAGCTCCACTTATAGAAGTGGATTGGCTAGAGGAAAATCTATTCTCGATATCGATTGATGGGTTTATAAATATCTGGAATCTGGATGGTGAGAATATAAAGAGTAAGAAACTCAGCAAGAACTTGATATACATATGTAAAGTATCAACCGATAGGAAGTTATTAGCCGTTGGAGATGACGTTGGTAGAATAACCATCTGGGATAGTAACCTAGATTGTATAAAAGAGTATCATCCTAGTGTGGATGCAGGGATATACGATTTGAAATGGAGTCTAGATTCGAAAATCATTTGTTCATACAACGAGATAGATAGTGTATTATTAAATATATAGATCAATTCTGCTTTTTCAACGCTGGGTTGGTTGAAGGAAACACTATGTCCATGTAACAAGTAGCCACCGATACGAAAGCAAACAAGATTCTCAAAATTGCCGGCTGGGAGGCGTCGTCGGTTTCTGGTTTATTGATTGGCTCTTGTAAGTACGATTGGACGGCCAAGAACAATGCGGACCACGATAAGATCTTATTTTTCATGAACATGGCTGCCATTGGCAATGTCTGGGAAATCATGTTCCCACCGGCATCCCTACGTGGTTTTGCTGGCACGTGCTTGTAACTAGAGCTGTTAGTGGGTTGTTTACACCTATGTGGGATGGACATACGGTACGACTAATTCTTGTCTAGCTTTAGCCATAGTTGTTGATTTTTTTTTTGTTCTCAGAGTAATAAATCTCGCTGACCGTAGTATCTTCCAACAACGATGATGATCATGTCGAGAGTGTAGCTAGAGATTGAGTCTAGGTTGTTTGGATGCTTTGATTTGATCTTGATTGCTTTCTTGGCTAGTTCTCGTATCAAGTTGGACTCATTTGCGTCGACCAAGTTATCTATCCTGATAAAAATCTTCCAAATCCATTTCAGAAGCGATGGGAGGATCTTCGTAGAGATGAGCTTGGTGACGTAGATCAACAAGTTGAACGCATCTTTCCTGGACAAGTTTGAAAAGTAGTCGATTCCAGGTGGATCTTTGATAAAGTGTTTTTTGAAACTCTGGAACCCACACGGACTCTCCATGAGGTGATGAGTAGTCGATTGATTCTTGTTCTTCTTCAATTGGATCAATTTGTTGAGTATCACATTTGAGAACTCAGTTGGTGTGTAATCTCTCTGACTTTCTGCCTCAACATACGCCTGGTCTCGTTGAACAAAGGCAATTGACGAACAATCAGCTTCGGCTCGCACTGATACAAGGTATCGATACACATCTTGACTTTCCTCTGGATCAACAGGTAGAGCTTGGTTCATTAACCGCAAAAAAAATCTTGCAACAGATATTTTTAATCTTGCAACAGATATTTTTATGGGTCAGAGGTTGTCGTTGCTAGCTCCATCAGCCCCCACGGTTGCACTATCTTCGTACGTGGACGCGTTGGGGTATCAATACATTGAGGTGTTGAGCGACTCAAGATTCCTACGAACGATCAAAGCCTTGGACCCCAGTGGGAACCTCGTCATTGTCAAAATCTTGATCAAACCAACCACCATCAACATCCAACTTCAAGAGGTTTTAGAGTTGTTGGTCAAGCAAGCGTCGATACTACAACCGTTTAACAATGTTTTATCGTGGTATAAATTCATCGAGACCGATCGGGCTGGGTACATGATACGACAGATGTTGAAGACAAACTTGTACGATAGATTGTCATTGAGGCCGTTTTTAGAAACAATTGAGAAATTCTTCATTGTGTATCAGATTATCAAGATTGTCGATCAGCTACATTCGGCAAACATTCATCATGGAGATTTGAGATTAGAGAATATCCTCGTCACGTCGTGGAATTGGATCTTCCTCAGTGATTTCTCGAATGTTATCAAACCGGTGTACATTCCTGAGGATAATCCAAATCAGTTTTCATTTTATTATGATTCTTCAGACAGGAGGGTGTGTTATATTGCGCCAGAGAGGTTTTATAAATCGAAAGATAATGATATCAATTACGACGGAGGGATTAAAAGTGTTGACGATTCAATGGACTTGTTCAGCTTGGGATGTGTCATAGCTGAGATATACTCCGATGGCGATCCAACTTTCACATTATCACAGTTGTTCAAATTCATGAAGAATGATTATAAGCCTGAGTTTAAATTTGATGCAAAAGTTATAGATCTCGTGAATAGATTGATCAAGTTGGATCCGAGTGAGAGAATATCAACTAAGGAGATATTCGATTTAGATTTGTTTCCTAAATATTTTGAATTCCTATATGAGTTTATAGAAAAGATGAATGAGATATCAGATGGAGATTCACGGATTGAATACATTTATTCAAATTTTGACAATTTGAGTACCAACTTGAATTTTATTTATGATGAAGGTGAGAGTGATGGTTTGTTACCTATGAGATTGAACCTACCGACAATGTCATATAATTATCAAATAAAGCTGAACAAGCACAACGAAGCTTCCATCATCATTGTCAATATCCTCACCTCGTTGACTAATTTGAAACGTAGCTCGTCCAAGATTAAATGTTGCGAGTTATTAGTTGCATTTGGTGAGTTGATCGATGACGATTCAAAACTAGACAGAGCTGTACCGTATCTATGTTCGTTTCTAGACGATGAGCTGACTCAGGTAGTTAGCCATGCGTTGTATTCAATAACATCCTTGTTGTTGACAATCTCATACATCAACCCTATCAACAATAGCTTTTTCAATGGGTACTTTCTCGAAAAGCTCACGACTTTGACAAACTCAAAACATTCTCAATGTGTCGCCATGTGTTTGCCGTATTTAACCTCAGTGGCGAAGAAATTCTGGCTACTATCTAAATCATTCACCTCGGAAGTAACCAAAACCCAACCTGATTTCAAAGAAATCGTATTGAATCTACTCACAAGTCAAAACTCAGTCAAGATCAACTTGATAAACAACATCCTACCCATCTGTCAATATTTCGATCAAAAAAAGACAAAGAATATAATCATCCCCCATTTGATCTCATACCTAAACGACTCAGATCCTAAATTGAAACTAGCGTTTTTAAACTCAATCTCCCAGATTAGCTTATACATTGGAGATATAACCATACAGAGTTACATCCTACCGTTGTTGATCCAGACTTTGAACGATAAAGAAGAATTCGTCATCCTCCGCGTGTTACACATATTCACCCAGTTTGTCAATGACAAATCAATAAGCACCAAACATTACAACACGTTGGACATTTACAAAGAGTTGGTTACCAATTCAGTGAGGTTCTTGTTGCACCCGAATGAATGGATCAAACAAGCACAGGTGATTTTGATCACTTCCATTAGTGAGAACCTATCAAACGCAGATAGGTACTGCTTTTTGTATCCGTTGATTAAAGATTACTTGGTTTATGATATCCCCGTGATCACGTGGAACACATTGTATCCGTGTATAAAGCCGATTCCAAAAAAGGCAAACCAGATTGTATAGAAAAAATATATATGAATCAGTTCCCTAAATATCATGTCAAACCGCACAATGTGTTTATTGACATCGCATACACTTCTGAACCATTGACCAAGCTGAGTAAAGATGTGCCGGTTAAGATTGAGGATCCTGTTTACAAAGATACAATCTCAATCAAATCAGCAAAGGATTTCCAGTTCATTTCTCCAACGGTTCAAAAACCAACAGCATCCTTACAATCAACAACTGTGTTTGGAGACATCGATTACAAGACGCAGAAACCATGGATTCACGATGCAAGCACCTCGCATGAGATATTTAAAATCACCAACTCTAAAGTGATAACCAGACACTTGAAAAGCACATTCGTCGGCACCAACCCGTACATACGGAATTATATCTCCAAGATTGATTATAAGCCTAGTTTAGATGATTTTCCTGAGTTTGGGAAATTCATCAAAGCTCACCCACCTCCAGATATCAACGTTGAAGCATTACCCAACCAAACATCGATAATTGCAGTCTCACCATCATCCGAGTTTTTCATCACTGGGTACGAAACCTGCTTACAACTATTTGACGTGAACAAAGTCGACAAGATTCCTAAAGTGAAGAGCCCAAGTTTGAAATTTGACGTAAAACTGAAGGTTTTGAATGTATTGTTTATCCCAAATAGACAATCAGTATGCGTGTTTACAGTAGACGGGTTTACCAGGGTGTATAGCGTTGATTTTACAAGGAATAAAAATAAGATAATCACGAGGTATAATAAGTTTGTGTTGATACGTGAGTTAGAGTTGGAAAATTATGTCGTTGAAGGTAAGGTGGTTGATAATTACTTGATATGCATTGATTGTCAGTCGGTTGTGATCACGATAGATTTGATAACGATGGAGCAGGTTAAGATCTTACCGAACCAATCATGCTGGACCGTCCAAGCCAAAGAAAACAAAAGTTTGGAAAGTATAATAGCAGATTTATAGTAAACCAAAGCTGTCAAGATTGATTGATCATTAAGGTTCAGCTGGTATATACAATAGGAATAATTGTACAGTTTTACAAGTAATTGTTTCTGTATAAACATGATATGCGCCAGCGCAATTGCAACAGGTAAGTTGCGCTTACTGTTTTTTCCGCGCAAACTTAAGAATAAGACAATATACGAGAATCCCAATCCATTGCACACTTTCTTTGTAGTTAAACTTTGTACAATAGACGCTGTGATAATAGAGAGCAAAAGTTTGAAGCTTGTGATATCCATGAACTCATCTGCCAATTGTTTGTCATTCACTTGCTACATAAAAGCGTTGACAGTTCATACTTTCGATAAGGTAATTGATTTATATCGGGATTATTCCACACATCATTGGTTGCTATTTAGATACGCGTTTTAAATTGGTGACTGGTGTATGATCGTACACGCAATACGGTTGGACAAACAATCTACATGATAATCAAGCGCAATTGACCAATTACAATCACCTCTTCAATCTTGCTAGAAGCATGAGACATGGATAACACACTAGATGCTATTGTTTTTTGTTTGATATGGAAATGCACAACCTTGCAATAAATTCGAGAGTTTGGCTACTGGTGACATTTTAGTTGTAATTTTGGTAAACACGCAATTACAATTATGCTATGCTAGATACATGATATCTTATCTTCAACTTTTATCTTTTAGGAAATATATAAACCACAAATTCCTAATCTGCAGCAAATATTACATCTAAATGGAAGTCCTCACACCTCAAACAGCCAATTTAACACCCATTCCTACTGTGAAGAGCTCAAAGCTTACTTTCAACCCGTCCCAATATGACTCACTCGGAATGGAGATATCGTACAGCCAAGCCAAGATATCGTGTGACGAAGGTGGCATCCCCATTGGTGGATGTTTAATCGATACAAGAAATGGGAAAATCTTGGGCATGGGCCATAATGAACGGATCCAAAAGGGTTCATCGATCCTCCATGGCGAGATGGCAACTTTGGAAAATGCAGGTAGATTGAGTGGTGAAACGTATCGGAATTGTACCTTGTACACAACGTTGTCACCGTGTAACATGTGTACCGGAGCCATTCTATTGTATGGAATCAAAAGAGTTGTATATGGAGAAGACGAAACCTTTTGTGGGGCCCATGAGTTGTTGAAATCGTGTCAAGTGGAGGTTATCAATGTAGATAACAGCCAATGCAAAGAGATGATGAGGACATATATCGAGAATAATAGTGAAGCATGGAATGAAGACATAGGAGTATGACTGTATAGGTAAGTATCTAGAAGATAATGTATGAATATTAATGTATTGCCAGAATAAATTGAACTAAGCAATTGTTGGAAATTTCATATAACCCCAGCTAATTAGGTAGAATATCACCGCCAATTAGCAAAATAAATTCGAAATTAAGAAAATTTTAATCAACTCCAAATATCATCAAATCGATCGAGCAGATACATGATACCTTTAAATAGGTTTCCCAGTGTTTTATCACCAAAATATACGAAAAGAAAAAAATCAAAACATTTTTGCAATATACTAATGGGTGCGAAAAAAGACTCTTTAAGAAAATGTAGCAATTTCAACAAAATGAGCTCACCAATGGCTCTGAATACATTAAATAATCACTTCTGTTTACATGTATCAACTGGTATTGATATGTGGCGTCTTGAAAATACATTTCTTTAAAAGTTATTAAAAAAAGTAAAATTACATGAAGAAATCTGGCCTGGCCCTAGACACAATCTAAACTCAGAGCATCTCGTGCCACGGTGAAGCCGAATGCGAAGCCTGCTGCCAAAAAACATACGCTGGATCCACTATTAAATGTAAATTATCTTCATAACAAGAATGCTTCAATTCTAGCTGTTGGGCGTGTATTGAACCACCTCTATATTAAAATGACTTTTTACAAGTTAGAGCTATTGACATCCAAAAATACAAAAGCGATATAATTAGACTGTAGAAAAAAACTACCAGTGGAATCACGCAAGCGGGCAGAATAAATCCATGGCTAAGAAAATATTTCTCAATCGGCAGGAGATGGAACGATGCATGGAACAAACCAGAGTTGACTCTATAACTGTATTCAAATATCACTATGGTTATCTGTAGTTTGATAAGATTAGCGAAACGCACCGGTTTCGGACTTTTCACCGTGAGCAACATTCTGAAATGGAATTGAAGGCAAAGAGGGGAAGATCAAACTACAACCAAACATCAAGCGATGAGATGAACACGAATAAGAAACAAAATAAAATAAAAAATAAAATAAAAGAATAAAAATGCTTAAAGTACACGACCAGCAATTGTTTGTTACTCGTAAGTCATCTTAACAATTTAACCAACATATATCATTTAAGCAGTAGTTGGTGATTGAAAGCTATCAGTTTAGAGATTAATAATTTGTAGAAAATATGCTGCAATCGATTTGCCTCCTCTTCTGCTGCATGGATAGTCAAATTAAATTACAACTGGCAGCAATTGTAGAGGTGTAATTTCTTTTCTACACCAAAGCAAACTAATAAACACTTTTTTCAAAAGTCTATGACAATTACCTAGTTATAATTTAAATTGGTGACAGTGACCAGTTTCAGCTTTATTATATTTCAGATCCTGTCTACATTTATTTTTTGTTGGGCTTCTCTTTCCAACCCCCTCCAACGCCGCCCACTGTTGAATCCAACTGCCAATTCTCTCCAGTAAACCCTTGTACCAACTCAGACACTTGTACAAACACTCAATGGCCAAGATTCCTTATTCTTTGAGAAATAGAAATTGGCCATGACATCATACAACATTTTGCATCCAATATTGTGTTCGGAAAAACTTTTTTCTGGAACCAAAAAAAGATTATTTTTGATTTTTGTTTCACCATCATCCACCAAATTACGTATGCTACAACAACAACAACAACAACTAACTTTTGAGACGGTTATGTTTTCTCACTCGAAAAAGAAATTGTCTTGACCGTAATTTTTACCTTTTGTGACGACATTTCACTCTCTATAAATACAAACTCATTTCCACTCACTCCTTCCTCCTCTCAATTGCTAATTACCTTACACTATGACTACTTCTACTACTCCATACAACATCCCAAAACCATTCAAAGTCTCCATCATCGGCTCTGGTAACTGGGGTACCGCCGTCGCCAAATTGGTTGCTGAAAACACCAGTGAAAAACCAAACATATTCCAAAAAGACGTCCAGATGTGGGTGTTTGAAGAAGAAATTAATGGTGAAAAATTAACTGAAATTATAAATACAAAACATGAAAATGTAAAATACTTACCAGATATCAAATTACCAGAAAACTTGATTGCTAACCCTGATATTGTATCAACTGTGGAAGACTCAGATTTGATTGTTTTCAACATACCCCATCAATTCTTGGGAAGAATCGTTAAAC
Organism: Insectozyma parachauliodis; assembly: GCA_030565145.1. Classification (NCBI taxonomy): domain Eukaryota; kingdom Fungi; phylum Ascomycota; class Pichiomycetes; order Serinales; family Debaryomycetaceae; genus Insectozyma; species Insectozyma parachauliodis. Next base: position 108,080 of record JAJMBB010000021.1, on the reverse strand, counting down.
AATTACAAGGTAAAGTCAAACCAACTGCTAGAGCCATTTCTTGTTTGAAAGGTTTGGAAGTTGGACCTGATGGATGTCAATTATTATCACAAACAATCACTGATAACTTAGGTATATACTGTGGGGTCTTATCAGGAGCCAACATTGCTACCGAAGTTGCTAAAGGTAATTGGTCTGAAACCTCAATTGCCTATACCATTCCTGAAGATTTCAAAGGTGAAGGTTTGGATATTGATGAATATATCTTAAAACAATGTTTCCACAGATCATATTTCCACGTCAGAGTTATATCTGATGTCATTGGTGCTTCAATTGCAGGTGCTTTGAAAAACGTTGTTGCTTGTGCTGTTGGATTTGTTGTTGGAGCCGGTTGGGGTGATAATGCTAAAGCAGCCATCATGAGAATTGGTATTAAAGAAATTATCCATTTTGCAAGTTATTGGCAGAAATTCGGTATGAAAGGTTTGGAACCTCCAAACCCATCAACATTCACTGAAGAAAGTGCTGGTGTTGCTGATTTAATAACTACTTGTGCCGGTGGTAGAAATGTTAAAGTTGCCAGATATATGATTGAAAACAAAGTCGATGCTTGGGAAGCTGAAAAGACCGTATTGAATGGTCAATCTTCACAAGGTATCATAACTGCAAAAGAAGTTCATGAAGCTTTGCAATCTTTCAAATTACAAGATGAATTCCCATTATTTGAAGCTACTTACAAAGTTATATATGAAAATGGTGATGTCAATGACTTCCCAACTTTATTAGAAGCTGAAGATTAGATAAGTAATAACCATGTATACTAGATATTTATAGACATCAAATAAACTGATAATTTAAGAAAACATTAATAGCGTCGTGTATACAGACTGCTGTACTTTTAGATTTCATTACTCTACGTGCACGGTTCAATATCACTCTTTGACAATGCCTCAATTAGCAGGCAACAACCAGACGTTCAAACAGATTATTCAATCTCAAATTAGATATTTCAATCAACAAGCAACTGACTTCCAGACATGGTATAAATCTCAACTGAATATCAAAAAATCTTTGATTATCCTAGCATTTGTATTTCTTACCATCATTGGATTGTTATTTTTAATCTTCCATGCAAAGATTATTGAATTCTTGATATATTTATCCAATTACTGGCATAATTTGAAATATGGCTCATTGATTATATTTTCATTGGTTTTCATAGTCGGGTTCCCTCCTTTGATTGGCTTTTCAGCATTATCATTTTTGACAGGGATGATTTATGGGTTTCCACAAGGCTGGCCGATACTTGCAAGTGCATCGATACTAGGATCATTATCTTCATTCATTACTTTCAAATACCTACTCACCGATCAATCAAATATATTGATAAGCAAAAATGAACATTTCAAAGCTTTCAGTGAGATCTTAAAAGAAGAATCATCGTTGATGTTGTTAATATTGATAAGATTATGTCCATTGCCATATTCTCTATCAAATGGTGCTTTAGCATCAATACCGAATTTATCAATTTTGACGTTTTTCTTGGCTAGTTTGATCACTTCGCCAAAATTACTAATCCATTTGTTTATTGGGAATAAATTGAAACAATTGGGTAGTAATAAAGATACAAATACAAAGTTGATTGATTTATTAAGTATTTTATTAACTAGTTGTGCTGCTATTATTACAACTTATATCATATATTCAAAAATGCAACAGAAATTAAATCAATATCATAATGGCAGAGAAATTGTGGATGATCATTTAGTGTTTGGAAATTTCGAAGATGATTTGGAATTGGGAGTAGAATTGAATTCAAATGATTTTGATGATGATAATTTTATAATAGAAAATGACGATGAAAGGGAAAGTATAAAATAGAGTACATATAAACACATTAATACATTTTATTAAACATTATATATCTTTGTTCTTCTCTTTTCTATTTTATCATTCACTGACAATCCGTTTCTTAGATTACCTTGTCCATCATTATATTCACCTCCATTTATTATATAATTTGCATCGACTTCACAATAAATAGAATCATTGATTTTATAATAATCGTCTTTGATTTGAGTATTACATTTATTACATTTTAAACATTTCAAATGCCATTTCTGTTTCTGATCATTTTCTATGCAAACACCTTCGATTCCTATATTACACGATTTACAAGTCGAATCGTTCAATAAATGGTAATGATTAAAACATAATGGTGTATCGTTGATTACATAAACTGGTATATTCTTATTGAATTTGATTTGACAATTTTTATAATTACAATGGAAACATTTTCTATGCCATTGACCTGATAATTCGCCAGTTTTTGAGAAAATTGGTTTCATATCCCCCTTTGCGTTGGATTCAATTGGGAAATAACATTTTCGGCAAGGTCCCGTGCCCGCTATAACATCGTGATTATTATTAGTTTGTTTGAGAAACATTGAAGGAGATTGAGATGTTTCCGTTATCTGAAAATTCATATCTTCTAATTCTTTTTTGATAGAATGAGTTTTTGGCGATAACGGTTTGACCTCTTCATCTTCGTCATCGATTGGATATGGTCTTGTATTTGTGATTTGGTGGATTGACTCGACCTCTGAAGGTTGAAATTGTTGATTAATTGTTTCTTGCTCTTTAGTTTCTTGTTTGATTTTTTTTGGTGATACATTCGATTGTGAGACTGATAATGGTCTGATTGATTCTATTGATGCTATTGATACTTCATCGAAATTACTATCTTTTGAACCTTGACTCGACCTTGCTTTATTTTCCTCATCGATATCTTGAATTGTGAATTTCGGTATCGGTGGAATGATATCATTAATTAAATTTTCATTACCTTGATTTTTCAACATTTGTAATTGTTTCTCCAATTCCAATTCTATTTCTTCATCTTCATTACTCGAACTTATCATTGATAATTGACTTTTTCTAACGTCTAGATATTTATTAGATAGGTTTATATTTTCAAACTTGGATAATCCCAATTGAGAAGGTGACGAGTTTGGTAAATCAGGTGGAGTTGATGGTGTTGGAGGCGAGGTATTTTTATGTGTCTCGAGATCGTTTTTAAAATCATCCAAAGCCAAAGATAACTTATCATGGGAATAATTAGATACCTTATAATCCGATACTTCCTCCTGATTATTGTATGGGTTATCATGTGTGTCGGTTGGTGTTGGACGATTCTGCAGACGTGGAGGATACATGGATGAAATTCCATTAGACGATGACGATGAAGAATTGTTTCTACTCTTTGATTGGTTTCTCTTCAACTTTCTTGGATCAAACTTTTCAACATTTGAAGTTTTAGCAGACATAAAAGAATCCTGAGACTCTGTATCGACTTTGTTCAAATCAAGACTTAGATTTTTAACATTTTTAGATTTAGAATCTTCAAATGTGTTGAAATTTGAATTATAATTCTCAGGTATATCGTCTGATGGTGGGTTGAATTCGTCTGTATTTCTATTAGTTGTATTTGCTGTAACGTTGAACTTATTAGTGAAGTTTGAATTTATCGACAGTTTCTTGCTTGATGAAGACGTTGACGAAGGAGGTGTTGACGAAAAGTTATTCTCAATCGGTGAAGGATTGGTTTTATTATTTGATTTCTTATCTATATGTCTCAATCTCTCATCGTCCGAGTAACTTTCATTTGACTTGTTGTTTGTATGGAATTTTTTAGACTTGATTGAGTGCTCGTAATTGTTGACACTTGGTTTATAATTCTTATTGATGTCGAAGCCGGCTCGTTCGTAGACACCTTTGTATCGATGTTCGACTTTGAATGGAGGGAACGCTGAGTCCATACTTCTTGGAGACTGTTCGGATTGTCGAATGAAGGTAGGGAAAGAAATCATTTTCGGTGTCATGATCAGGAATCAAAATAAATAAAGATCTGCAAGCGAATGAAAAACAATTGCAACGGTAATAAATGTATGAAACTTGGTGTGCAAAATAGATTCAGATGTCGATTGGTACTGCCTTGATGTGGATGGTATGGGGACCCTAGTGGAAGGTGACGATCAAGTGGTGTTGATGAAAAGGACAAATATGGGCTGGAAAGGAAAACAAGGTTGGAAGAGGAAAAAATAAAGTATACGCTCCAGCTGAGAAAAAAGTGCACCAAATCAAAACAAACAAAAAAACCATGGTGTAAAATTTAGTCCAAACACTGAGCCAAATTGAACAGTGTAGTACACTCTCAGTTGTACCTTTCATTGTATACTTACGTTTAGCCCATCATATCACATGTATAATCAGGTTGCTTATTGCTATACGTATCGTTGGGTATTGTAGGGTGTGGGTATGGTTATTGGTACATTTGGTAGCAAAGGTTAAAATGTAATACAAAACGCGGTTGGTTTTTTCAAATTTTTTCACCGTGGATTGATTGAATTTTAACAGTTGAGCTTTCAACGGTAGACCAGTCGTTTAGAGGTTGAGATATGATACAGTATTGTATTAAGTACATTACAAATGTATTGAGTATACCAAAGCTAGCTTTTAGTTGTTGATTTATGTGTTGAAAATCACGCTTTTCAATTTGCAGCATAAATTGTCTTTTTTCGGTTACCTCAGTTTGCAGCAACAACCACCTCAGTTATGAATCTTGTACAGACCATGCTATGTGAATTGTTTGAATTTCATTCATTTAAACTCAAGATGGATGAAGAAATGTAAAGATGAAACGGATCATCGATTGTTAACGTATGATACTAAGCTGATTCATGATCATTGTTGATAGGGCCGAATGTGATGTTAATCTAACCAAACTCTTAAACAGTACAGTTGTTTTTGCAAGGTAATGTTACTGATTCTTATTAACTGTTAGAACTGGTTAATTTATGCTGTTGAATTGCAATAACCACTAAAGAATTATCATATCACGTGCAAAGTCAGGTGCTTTGGTTTTATATTGTGATTTTCAGAAGTATATCGACTGTGATACCTCGACAGAGCTACGCCATTGGTAGTAGTTGTCTGATTAAATGGATAGTGTTTGATAGTCTAAAAGCTTTAGTAGTTGAGGAACCACCTGATTGCAGCATGTGATCTGACACCTAGGCCAGATCTTTCGCATGGATTGATCTATTCCGTTAGAATCACCAGATGTGTTCAGGGCCAGGTGTCGTGGGAGTTGAGTCCATTGTGTGATTTTTTTTCTGTATCCAAGGTGCACCGGGTGGGAGGAGTGATCAATATAAATTTCACTTGCTTCCAATCAACAACATTTTTTCTTTTCCACTCCTCAATTGTACACTGTTAAAGTTTGTCATGTCATTATCCAACAAATTGTCCGTCAAAGACTTAGACGTCAAAGGTAAAAGAGTCTTCATCAGAGTTGATTTCAACGTCCCTTTAGATGGTAAGAAAATCACCAACAATCAAAGAATCGTTGCTGCTTTACCAACTATCAAATACGTCGAAGAACACCAACCAAAATGTATCATCTTGGCTTCCCATTTAGGTAGACCAAATGGAGAAGTCAACGACAAATACTCCTTGGAACCAATTAGCCAAGAATTGTCTAAATTGTTAGATGGCAAGAAAGTCGAATTTTTGAAAGATTGTGTTGGACCAGAAGTCGAATCAAAAGTCAATTCAGCCTCCAATGGTGAAATCTTCTTGTTGGAGAATTTACGTTTCCATATTGAAGAAGAAGGTTCTAGAAAGGAAAAAGATGGATCTAAAACAAAAGCATCAAAAGAAGATGTTGAGAAATTTAGACAACAATTGACCAACTTAACTGATGTCTACGTCAATGATGCCTTTGGTACTGCTCATAGAGCTCATTCTTCAATGGTTGGGTTACAAGTATCCCAAAGAGCATCAGGGTTTTTAATGTCTAAAGAATTGGAATATTTCGCTAAAGCTTTAGAAAACCCAGAAAGACCATTTTTAGCCATTTTGGGTGGTGCCAAAGTCTCTGATAAAATTCAATTGATTGATAACTTATTAGATAAAGTCAACATGATCATCATTGGAGGTGGTATGTCATTCACTTTTAAAAAAGTATTGGACAACATGTCAATTGGTAACTCATTATTTGACGAGGCAGGTTCTAAAAACGTTCACAATTTGATTGAAAAAGCTAAAAAGAACAATGTCGAGATTATCTTACCTGTTGATTTTGTAACCGCTGATAAATTCGATAAAGATGCAAAAACAGGTTATGCAACTGAAGAAGAAGGTATTCCAGATGATTGGATGGGCTTAGATTGTGGTGAGAAATCAAGAGAACTTTTTGAAAAGGCTGTCTCCAAGGCAAAAACCATTGTTTGGAACGGTCCACCTGGTGTTTTTGAATTTGATAACTTTGCTAAAGGTACCAAATCTTTATTGGACGATTGTGTCAAGTCAGCTTCAAATGGTAACATTGTAATCATCGGAGGTGGTGACACAGCAACCGTTGCTAAGAAATACGGTGTTGTTGATAAATTATCCCACGTCTCAACCGGTGGTGGTGCATCGTTGGAATTATTGGAAGGTAAAGAATTACCTGGTGTCACCGCATTATCAGAAAAAAAATAAACAGTAATATATATTTATGATTAATTATATCTTTTCTAGATTGTTGAACATTTCGAGTAAACAAAAGTAATGGCCAAGCACACCTAGTACCACGCAAATGTGCCATATATTATGTGAAGCTAGGAAATAATCGACCCACCATAGACTCATGAAATTCTTGTTGAAAGGTTTGTTCAATATCGGGTCCTGTTTGAAATGTTTATCAATCAAAACTCGAAACTCATCCTCTTCTCCATTCTTGTGACTGATGATCTGTTCGACTTCATCTTCAATTTGCTCCAATTCTTCTTCTCCCGCGTTACCGACCTTATCTAATAATACATCACTTGGGTCATAATTATGCTGACAGCTTTTAACATTATTCTCTTCTATTATCACATCGTATCTCCATCTCTCAGGTATCAAACCTCCATAGAACACAACACCCAATCCGTACCATATGAAGCTTTTATAAAGCAATGGCGCAAAAAATAAACAACTCTTTATAAACCCGTCATAATACATTTTGAAAAAAAATGTGGTTGCTCCTCCTCCTGATAATCCAACAAAGAAGGATATACGGATAGATCGACATTCAGGTCTGTCGAAATATGATGACCAGTTGAAGATGAACCCCGCCACACCACACAAGGATGAGAATATTACATATGATAGCAATAGTTTTGGGAACTTGTACAAAGCACAGTACTCAACTGATATTATCGAGCATGTTATAAGCACCGTTATTCCTGTGTAATCTATACATGCAAAGTTTTGACGGGTGGGGTAGTGAGCAAAACATGAGTACGTGTGCCAGATCGATGAGCTCACCAAACATTTCATTCCCGCCAAGAAGAAGATGTAGATGATGATGTTATCTCCAAATGTGTTGTTGGTAAATGTTTTCGAATTTGGAAATTGGTAGATGGATATGTAAAGGAAGATGAGTAATCCTATAATGTGAGACCATATATTCATAGACTCGTTGTGATTGAATTTAAAGATTGATTTGATCATAGTTGAGTGATTTAGTGAAAATCGATAGCCGTTGATAATGTACTTGTTTTCCCTCCAAACTAGAGGTAGCTCATAGTAATGCAAATTTCGAGACTCTGCAGCTTTCAAAGCTTTGTTGAAATTGAAAAACCTCAACTTGTTATACAACTGATTATGAGAATAATCGTAATCAACAGACACAGGTTGTTTGTCTTTGATAAAATCATCAATTTGCAATAACTTTTCATCGAAATATTGTAAAGTTTTAATAATCTTTTTCGATAATACTTCCTTCTTATTGAAACCTTCCGATACAATCAATGGAGATTCATCTAGTATAGCATTTGATGAAAATAGATAATTATACTGATCATCAAGTAGATTATATAAATAATCCAAGTTTTTAAATGAGTTGGATAAGATCTTAACCCGGATAGTTTTCAAACCTTGATGAATTTGATTCAAGTTGTTTGTTGAGAAATCACGGAACGATTTCAAAGAAGCAGAAGAAGATCTTCGATGTGAAGGCTGATCATTTTCGACATAAAAATGCCCTTCCTTGTCATCTTTACCATTTCTAAACTTGAAGAAATTTTCAAAATTGTGTAATCTAGTCTCCAACGATGTGATAAAACTATCCAACTTTTCCACTAATAATTCCTCTGCTGTGAATATCGAATTTGAGTTGAAGCTGGATGATCTCGATCTTGACTTGGATCTATGAGTCAAAGTCTGCTCTGAAGAATAGATTTCAGTAGATGTAGACATGATATAGCTCTAACATGAAATAATAATGAATGTGAAAATCTGGTGTCAAGGGTATGATTGGATATATATTTGATATCGAGGTAGTGTCCTCATCGATGTGAAAATAGGAGAAAAAGAAAAAAGATCGTGTGGTTTACACACGGGGTTAACCCATCACGAGGGAACAAGTCCAGGAGATAAGAGGTACACAAATGTTAAACAATAGTTTTTTCAATTATATATTATTACAAACCTTTAACCAAAACCATTCTTTAATTATGAGTCAGCTTAAGCGACTAAAGCAGAAGCAGTAGCTGATTCGTATTTCCAGTTTGGTGGTAAGACAGAAACGGTTCTGTAGTATCTAGCCAATCTGTGGATTCTTGATTCGATTAAAATCAATCTGAATTTGGAATCTTTATCTTTTCTGTTTCTTTCCAAATGTTTTCTAACGGAAACAGCTTTTTTAATCAAGTAGTATAAATCTTCTGGGATTTCTGGTGCTAAACCGTTTGATTTCAAAATTCTTAAAATTTTGTTACCGGTAACAACTTTACTTTGTGAAACACCATGAGCATCTCTTAAGATAACACCGATTTGGGACGGAGTCAAACCTTTTCTAGCGTATTTGATGATTTGTTCAACGACATCATCTTGAGATAATTTGAACCATGATGGTGCGTTTCTTGAGTAAGGAATAGCTGATGAAGAAATACCTTTTCCCTAGTCAAAGTTAGTATAAAAAACGAAAAACCCTGAATGATTCAGAAACAACCAACAACATAAATTATTGTCGATGTTTCTTCTTTCAATCTATGTTGCAAAATATCAAGTACTCAAAGCTTTGTTAATGATTCGGGGTTGAACGGTAACCCAGGTGAATCATCTACTTTGAATAAGACTTATGTAACTATAGATTGACTCAAGGCTGCTGTATACCACATACACTTGAATGTAATCTACCCATTGTATTGACTGTTGTAAAGAGAAGAAATAAAATTTTTCACTTTATATTCAGAGAAATATAACTTGACCAGACACGACTAGAAAAAATATTTACTTCTAGATTTATATGCAGTATTAACATTTACCCGGATACTAATCTTTAATCAACTCGTCTATTGATTCAAATTCTTCTTCGTCTTCGATTTTGATCAATTTGTTGACGTTGGAATTGTCTCTGAATATTTCAACTGCTCCCGCGTATAACATTTTATATTGTTGTGAAGCTGTTGCAGGGATCCAATAGATCAAAACTAGGGGCGTCTTTAATCGATTATCATTGGTTGTATATGGATAACTTAACAATATATACCTAGGTTCGTTATCAGGTAACTCTTCAACCAAGGTTTCAATCGAATTCAATTCCTCATCTGTGTTTTCCTGTTCTATTTCGTATGATTTCTTGTTGATTTTAAAAATTGAAGCTTGTAAATCATTTGACTTGACCAGTTGGAATCGAAACTTCTTCAAGTCGGATAATGTTGTTGATGAAAATGTGTACAAGTTGGAAGACATGGTTGTTGATAAGAAAATGATTTTTCTGATATTGACTATTTGTATGATTTCCTAATTGAGTCGAATCAAAACAAAGTAAAACAAATTTGGCACTAATTTCAAAAACAAAACAATACAGTACAACTCTTCTTTCCAATGGGTAGAAGCAGAGTAGACGTTCCAGTCATTGAATATCTCAAGAGTATGTGACTCAATATGTTTCTTTGATGTATTACTAACACTCGATAGACAGGATATATCTTGCTGCTTATGATTACACTCCATCAGATACCAAAGACCTAGTCCATTTCACCGTTGATGACGCATTGCAGTACAACTCGTTCCATTTGGACTTTGGCCCCTTGAACATAGGCAGTTTGTACCGGTTTGCAGTTGTTCTCCACACGATACTCAACGAGGATGCAAACCAAGGTAAAGCCGTTGTGCTTTATAGTTCCACCTGTCCTAAGCGAAGAAGCAACGCCGCGTGCTTGTTGTGTTGTTACATGATTCTTGTCCAGAGCTGGTCGCCGCATCAGGTCTTGCAACCAATTTCACAATGTGTGCCCCCATTCAGCGGGTTTAGAGACGCTGGGTATTCGAATTCCGACTACGAGATTACAATTCAAGATATCGTGTATGCGGTGTGGAGAGCCAAGGAGCGTGACATGATCGATTTGACAACATTCAACCTCGAAGAGTATGAGCAATATGAAAGAGTCGACCAAGGTGATTTCAACGTGATATCCAAAGATTTCATCGCGTTTGCATCCCCACAACAAAAAAGGTCAGGGTATTTAAATGAGCCATTCAAAAAGGTACTAAAGTTTTTTGATGAGTCCAATGTACAGTTGGTGGTCAGGTTGAATTCTCACTTATACGACGCAAAGGAGTTCTCAAAGAGGAATATCAAACATATAGACATGATTTTCGATGACGGGACGTGTCCGACGCTAGATTACGTGGCCAAGTTTATTGGAGCTGCCGAATGTATAATCCAAAAGGGTGGGAAAATAGCTGTACATTGTAAAGCAGGGCTAGGACGGACTGGGTGTTTAATCGGGGCTCATTTGATATACACCCATGGGTTCACCGCTAATGAATGCATAGCGTACATGAGGTTGATTCGGCCTGGAATGGTGGTTGGTCCTCAACAGCATTGGTTGTATTTACACCAGAACGATTTCAGAGATTGGAGATTCACAATGTGTTTAGATAACAGACCGTGTGAGTTAATTGGAAACTTGTTCCCATTGTGTAATTACGATGATTTCAAACAACGTATCAGGGAGGCGAAGAAGAAGGCTCAATTGCAGAAACAAAATTCGAGTTTTGCAGATTCATCATCATTTATAAATACTCCAATTAGAAGAAGAAGAAAGATCAGTGGGGCTTTAGCTTCGAAAATCCAAATAGCGGTACCCATGGAATCTCCAGGTCAACCGAGAAAACACATGAATGATGATGATGAAAACGTACCCGATTATCAAGGAGATATCATCGATATGATAAATAACTCCGATGATGAAAACACAATGCAAGATGTGATTAATAACTCAAAGATAAGCACAACAACGTCAACACCCAAGAAGGATAATATCGTTAGCTCAGAGAGAGTATTACGTTCGATATCGAATAACAGTCAACAACAGCCATTACATTTGACCAAAACCACAACAACCACAACCACAAGAACCGTGAGTACCACGTTATCCTCCTCGCCTAATCAATCACCAACATCCAACTTGATTATAAATAAATCTAGGTCGCAGAAGGCAAGAATCAACTCAAATTCCTCACCTACTCAGAGAATCCATTCTGGTGGAATCCGAAAATTGAGCGGGAAGAAATACTAACCAGATTTAACGATTGTATATTTTATGTAATATCTATTCATCGTACGCTGCCTCTATTATATTGAAAGTACCATCAGTTGAGAATGCAAATGTTAAGTAATCTTTAAACTGGATTTCGTCCAACTGTTCGTCGTTTTTGATCTCTATCCAGTCGTTATTATACGGTTGGGTGATATCTCTAGGTACGGCCAATTTCAAATCCTCAACTATGATGTTTGATTTTTCAATGGGATTATCTTCAATCTTGACATCGTCTTCTTCCTTCACTTCAAACTCAGAGTCAGGAACCGGTATGTCATCGATTTCAATATCATCGTCGTCTTTTTGAATGCCACCGGATTCATTGATAGCTGCAACCAATCTCGATTTCAAGGTATTCAAATCCAATTGATTCTCTTCGATAGGTATGACATAGGTTATTTTATTGTTCTTGAGTTTTAGAATAAACGTGTTTGGGATCTTCTTTTTCGGAGGCTAAGCTTGTCAGTATAGTACAGAGGTACAACTTGGTAACATACCATAAGTGTTGACTGTCAATAGCAATAGAAAAATACTGAGCGTAATGAAAAATAATGAATGTATTGAAAAATAATCAGAATCATCGGAAATCAATATGTCTATTGTATAGAGACCTACTACGAAAAGCGAGTGTGATTGAGGTAGATATTAAACACGGATTGAAGAGGATATTCAAACAGGATGTTCATGATGTGGTTGAGGTCACTGAGAAGTTATTAAAAGGTTTGAAATTCAATGATATACTACAAAGTAAAGATACAATACAGATTCTCACATTTGTCCAACAGGAACAATTGCATCAGATTAATCTACTACATCAGAAACTCACACATCTTCACAATAAAGACTCGATAAAAGATCAAAAGATAAACCTATCTAGAGGAAAGCTGAAAAGTTTAAAGTTATCACGAAAACAATATCCAAAGAAAGTCAAGAGAAATCGTTCCAAATCAATCATACATCAATTTCTTGAAATTCTACAAACTAAAAATAAGATCCCTAAATATACAACCTTGCCAGGAATCCAGCAATACAAGTCTTTTAAAAACTTTGATAAAGATTATATCAAAGCTGTAATTGCACCCAATTTACAATATGAATTGAACAAATTGTACTATGACGACCTAGTGGCCAGGTTCAATAAAGGTCCATACCAAGCGGAAATCAAATTCACAAACGCTGGCACCATTGCTTTACCGTATTTGATGCAACCCAAAAAGTATAAAAAAGGTAGGAAGGAGTTGTATCAACACATAAGGGAGCAACTTTTGTACAAGAGAATGTCAAATATATGGAACTCAAAACGTGGGAAAGTAATCGAAGGTGAAAATGTTTTGAAAGATGGATCTTATTCTGTATTAAGATCCCGTGGTTATGGAGTTGATCAATTGATGTATCCTAAATTTCATTATGAATTCTATACCCAAGGGGAAGAATTATTTGATTTATTTTTGAAATCAAATACAATGGTTCAATTTGAAGATTGGAGCCAAGACCTTGATATTACAACCTCTTGGCTTGAGTTGAAGAATAAACAACTTCAACATTTCGATAATGTAACGTCTATCCAGTCGAAATACCAGCAAAAATTGAATCTTGAATACGATTCAAATTTGAAAAGATTCAAACAATTGAATCATGATTTATCCAAGTCAAATGTTTTTAAAAATCAATTCCAATCCCCATCATTAGACTATTATTTAAAAATCAATGGGTTTAAACTGTGCAACATCTATGATGTAAATTTCGATACTAGAAGAATCACTCAAAAATTGAATCAAATAGCTGAAAATTATTAAACAACATAACCTCCAAAACATTTATCATTAGTGATATACCCTCCTGTATCTTCATTCTCTACAATTTCAAAATCCCCAATCAACTTTATCAATTCCTCTGTATTACCATCCTTCTCATTAACAGTTAATCCATTCATTCTTTCAATAATCTCTGTTAAAGATTCACCAGTAGATTTTTGTTGATCTAATATTTCTTCCAAACATGTTATATTATTCTCATACCACAAAGGCATGTTCTCAGGAAATGGTTCAATTATAAATATATCACTTCTCAATAATAACATCTCATCATTCAATTGCTTCTCATAAAACATACTTGATTGATAATGTTCCTTACAACAGTATTTGTTTTTCCAAGTCATTGGGAGAATCATTGAAGGTTTTCGATTGTATAAGGTAAAATGAGTGTTTGAACAAGTTAGATATCCACATTTATGTTCGATATTCCTCTCCTCAATGATTTCATTGTAGAATTGGATGGTTAGAAATCTTGATAAAAACTTCAACAACCTAAGCTCAACATCTTGTTCAATCAACAATTCAACAATTGATATCTGTAGAGTAGAAGACTCCTTTGGAGTGAGGATCTCCTTGTTTGAATACGGCAATAAGCACTTTGTTATAAATTCTTGCAATGTTAAACTCATTTGGTTAACTTTTGATTCTCACTTGCAACGAATCTTTAATGGGGAAGAAACGAAATGGTGTGAAGAAAAATAATACCAAGTCTTTATCCAACAAACCGGAATCAAGGACGAATCTAGCTACAGCGGAACCTAAACTTAAATCATTTGCCGAATTGATCACTAGCTACATAAATCTGAAGAATTCATTATGGAACCTATTACTCATAGAATTAAACTTGAATGTTGAGATCAAGAACAATGAGTCTGAATCTAGTCGATCGTTTGAAGAGTTGAAAAATATGGTTCAGATACCGTTTGTTTTAGAGAAATTCATTTTACTAGGTTTATTAATCTGTTTGAACTCATTCTTAACATTGTTCACAATAAAACCTTTGAAAATTGTCATTATCCTGATCCAATCCATAACTGATATCAAAAAGTTGAAAACAATCCAAAATGATTTAGTATTATACTCAATTATCTTTCTATCGTTGATTATTTTGAAAACATGGGATATTTCAAGAATATATCACGACGTTAGAGGTCAAGCAGATATAAAGTTATACGTCATGTTTGGTGTTTTAGAAGTGATTGAAAAATTGTTATCATCAATAGGCCAAGATATCTTTAACATTTTGCTAAACCAAACATCCAAATCTATATTTTCATTATTTTACATCATAACTATAATTTATCTATCATTCCACTCGTATATATTGATATACCAGACGATATCTTTGACTGTTGCGGCCAACTCATACTCAAATGCTTTGTTGACTTTGCTTTTATCCAACCAATTTGCAGAATTGAAATCATCAATTTTTAAAAAATTTGAAAGAGAGGGACTATTTCAAGTGACAATGGCAGATTTATCCGAGAGGTTCCAATTAAGTTTGATGTTGTTTATAATTGGGACTCGTAATATTTTACAACTCGGTAATATAACAAGTTTCGTACCTACAAGTTGGAATAATTGGAACAAATATTTCGGAGTGATATTTGGACCATCCATAGTTGTCATTGGGTCTGAAATATTGGTTGATTGGTTGAAACATTGTTTCATATTGAAGTTTAATAAAATAAACTATAGAATCTATGATAAATACTTGTATGTGTTGAGTCTAGATTTTAAGGAAAGTTATAGAAATAATAATCAACAGTTGGATTTTTTAGTGTTGACGAAAAGAATAGGGTTGCCATTGTTAGCATCGTTGGTATGTCTTTTAAAAATGATCAATTTGTCGAAAATATTCGCCGGGTATTCGATTCTTGGATGCATATGTTTGATTCTTGGAATTTTTTCATCATTATTGTTGACAAGGCTACTATTGTCATTGATAATAATTAAAGTTACGAATCATGTTATAGAGTCAAACCAGACGCCGATAACTACTCCGATTGTTTCTGGATTGTCTTCCCCGTTTCTACCAGGTTCACCAAACACGGAGAATTCAACGATAAATCCAACTACTAGATCCTTCTTATACGACATGGATGAGATTGTTCCACCAACGATGGAGGAAAAACGGAAAACGATTCCTGAACAGGATTTATCAAAAGTTATGAGATACAAAATGTCGAGCAAACGAATCTGGTAAAAGTTGTATATACAGGTCTATTTACAGGCTATTTAACTTTAACTGTTGCTTCATTAATTTATTAATATACGCGACGAATTCTGGCCTTGGCTTTCTCAATCTCGATGCAAACATCAACACACCGGTTAACAAAGCTAATGCACCAGCTTGGTGAGCCGCACCCAAGGGAATAGGTACTAAATATATCAAGGTGGTTATACCCAAGGAGACTTGGAGACAAGCTAATCCCGTGACTAAGTTCATTGCTCTGATTGACATTTTTGGTAACAATGTTTTATGTTTCGATACGTAGACTTGGCTTGCAACTATAGTGAAGAATGTAGTTGTTGCTAGTACTCTATGTATCAATTGTACTGTGGTTGGGTTTTCAAAAAGATTTCTCCAGATCAAATCCGATTGGTTCAACACTCTTGAATATGTAGGCGAGATCAATTCGTTGTAGTTAGGTATCCAGTCATCTCCCATATGAGGAAAAGTATTGTAAATCAACCCTGCGTCTAAACCGGCAACCATTCCACCAGACATGGCAGTAAGAAAAGTAAGGGCTAACAAACCAAGCGACAAAGTTCTGAATCGTTTGATTTGTGGATTGTTCAATTTCGATATCAATTTCTCCACATTGATTTTATCCTTTGAATGTATGATCCTATTTTCGTTTAAAATTTCAAACCCTTGCCATAAGACAGCCAAGTACATGAGGAAAGCAGCCGACAAATGAGTTGTTAATCTATATTGTGACACTGTTGGTTTTGAATTTCTTTCCAACAACTCTTTTTCATCCAATCCACTTTTAACCATCCACCATCCGATGAACCCTTGAAGACCAAGTAATCCAGTCAATCCTACAACTCGTCTAGTCACTCTAGGAGTAAAACGTTTTGTGAAATAAAAATATAATCCTGGAAGAATGAAAAACCCTCCAATGAATCGACCCATCAACCTATGACCCCACTCCATGGAATAAATAAACTTGAAATCTTGTAAACTTATATGAGAGTTCAACTGTTTGAACTCAGGTGAAGATTTGTATTTCTCAAATTCATTTTCCCAATCTGATTCAGTCAACGGAGGTATACTCCCTGTGATTGGTTTCCATTCAGTGATTGACAAACCAGACTCGGTCAATCTTGTGAGCCCACCAAGCACTACTATCCCAAATACAAGTGTCGAGGTTCCCAATAGCCAATATCCAACAGATTTAGGTGGAGTTATTAACCTCGCGGTTGGTGGTGGTAATGTAGAAGTTGAATGAGATTTAAAAAAATTTGAATACTTAAACACAGATCTTGCCCTCGTTGGTTTATAACTCAGATTTAGAGCATTCAATATGGTCAGGTTCCGGGTGAAGAAAAACCTCGACCTAGCAAACATTATCAATGGTGTGATTCCGATTCGATAAATTTTTTTTGATATTACATAAGCGGTTGCAATTATTTTAGTATTTTTTGCAATCAACAATTTCACAAATAGTTTAGATGTTTTTACTGTTCCATAGCAACAGAGACAAGCCATTGTTAAATAGACATCTGAATCCAATATATGTAAACTCCAATCATGAGCAAGGACATTTGAGAATAGGGTTGAAAGATGACTCGAGGAATGATTTGGCGACAGCGGTTAATTTATCATTAAATAATTATATACTATTAACCAACTCATTTTATATATTTATGACGGTGATCGTCACTTTGATTATTATTTCAGCGGTGTCTTTTGGTATACGAGAGTACTTGTTATCGTTTAGAAGAAAATTTACCTATCAAAACACCAGTGTAAATTTAACAGATTGGGACAACACGGTGATTATTGAGAATAAAGAGTTGGAGAAAGAGTTTCCGTTTGAGGATACAAACCATTTGATGCAATCTAATCATTTGGATACTACTGGATTGACTCAATTCAATAGTACAGAAAATAAATTCAACACTTCGGGTCTAACCCAATTTGACAACGACGACAATGCAAAGTATCAATTGTCAAGCAATTCAATCAGCGATAGCCCACTACAAACTTCAATCTTTGAAGACACGGGTAAATCCAATGAATATAAAATTGTATACACTATTGAGGAAATCAAGAATTTGAATAACTTGGTACTAGGGCATGACATTTATTCACTAGTAACTAAAGATCTGAAAACTAAGAAGCAGAGAATACCAATGACCAAATTAATCAGCTGTTTGATAAAAATCCCCATTACTTGTTATGATACCCAGATTTACAAATTGTCATCAGATTTAAACGAAATACGGAGAAATTTAACCAATAACGATTCAACTTCCAAAACGTTACATTTACTAAGGTTAATTTCAATTTCAAAGTGTGATAATACAAATTTTGAGTTCAACCCTAATATCTTTTTCGAATTGTTTAATGAAGTTGTTGAAAATTTAATCAAGCTGAGGATAATGTTTCAATTATTTAATGAAAATTGTAATGATTTTTTAAAAACAGTGATGATTGAATTTATTCTAAGTGTAAGTTGGTATCATTATAGATTTACTGATTTTGAAATAAAGAATGATTATAAGCTTACAAATTATATGAATGAGAAATGGTCAATAGAACCATTTGTTCAATCAAGAAATACGATATTCAGTAATCTAGCACAATTTCAAATTCAATTATTCGATGGACAAGATAGTAATAATCTTACTATTGAATTTGAGTTGAAATTAGGGTTGGTTATACGAGAAGTGATCAATTATAGTAAATGTAACGATTACATAGGATATATTCCAATATTGATTGAAACAATAAAGTCGACATCATTTGGTAGAAACAAGTATTTCTTTATTGAAATCTTCAAGATGTTGATACTAAAACATAAGGATTGTTGTATGACTGATTATTTAAAAGATTGTGATAATTCACAATTGATAGAAGTGATCAAATTAGGCTTAAATTGTGATAATGAATCAATGAATAAAAATGCATTGGAAATTATATCAATATTAACAAAGATAAATTCAAAATTTGAAATATGGAAAAACAATTTTGAAAAGGAACAATTAAAAACAAACAAATTTATTCCATTATCAACTGATTATACCGAGTTGTTTTTCACACCTCAGATTTCGTAACACTGGTCTTGAACAAGCTCAAATCATCGAACTCAACCCTTACAGTTGAATCATCTAGAATTTATTAATTTTGACACGTCAACATATCCGTAGTTATAGTATTTGCAACTCAATCAAGATGGGTTTACGGATGTGGATAAAGACTAAACGAGTAAAGATCTTAAATCCGTAATCTGCAGCAATAAATTACAGAGTGGTAAATGCACGACAATATACTATTTCATACTCGGTTAAACTTCGGTAACTGAAAGAATCTGGGTGTGAATTTTAACAGTTGCAACCATTTTGAAAGCTACCAGCCGAGTCACCCTTCTGATCATTAGTGACAACCAGGATATCTATATATGTCTTAATTACATGGTAGTATTTTGTTCAATTTGAACTTTATATACCTTGCGCTCGGGACTGAGTGTGTGAGCATGCCGTGTTGAACATATTAAAGTTTATGTGGAGAAGAGAAATTTCTAATCACAGACCGAAGAAGTATTGACAAACACCCGAGAATGCTCGTTGACATACGACGCCCAATGAATCCCATACTTCAACAGCCATTCTCATTGTTTGCAATAGTAATCAATTGTTCAATTTCTTAAGGTGCGGTTCTTTTGTCAGGTTATTTTTAAAATCAACTGTGAAATTTTTAACCCCAATATTTTTTCTTGTTTTGTATCAACAAATTTATATACAGTTATCGTTTTTTCATATTCATATTTTATTTTCCACTTTCCCACACTTCTTCTTCTTCTTCTTTTATTCAATTCACTTTATCATCATGTCAGGACTTGAAATAGCTTCTGCTGCAATCTTGGGGTCTCAATTGTTAGAGGCAAAATGGTTATTAAAAGATGATGTACTCTTGATCAACCAAGTTGTTACAAAGATTTTACCATTCTTATGGTACTCAAGTAGAGGTAAAGCTTCTTATTGGTACTATTTTGAAGATTCTGTTAAAAAATACAGTAAAAATAAGGCATTGGCTTTCCCAAGACCTAAAAAGGATCCTCCTACCCCACAAGTTGATGAAAATGGATTCCAAATTTATGATGATCAATTCGACCTTGAAGAATATACTTATAAAGAATTATATGATATGGTTTTAAGATTTTCTTATATCTTGAAAAATGAATATGGTGTCACTTCATCTCAAACTATTGGTGTTGCTTGTATGAATAAACCTTTATTTGTTGTTTTATGGTTAGCTTTATGGAATATTGGTGCATTACCAGCATTTTTAAATTTCAATACTAAAGATAAACCTTTAGTTCATTGTCTTAAAATTGCCAATGTTGCACAAGTTTTCATTGATCCTGATTGTGATCAACCAATTAAAGATACCGAAGAGAAAATTAATCAAGAATTACCAAATGTTAAATTGAATTATATAGATGAATTCAAATTGTTTGATAGATTACAATCAAAATCAACACCAAAATATAGAGCTAAAGATGAAACTAGAAGACCTCAAGATACTGATTCTTCAGCTTGTGCTTTGATTTATACTTCAGGTACTACAGGTTTACCAAAAGCTGGTATCATGTCATGGAGAAAAGCGTTTGTAGCATCTGTTATTTTTGGATTCATCGTTAAAGTTAAATCAAACTCAAATGTGTTGACTGCTATGCCGTTGTATCATTCAACTGCTGCTATGTTGGGTCTTTGTCCAACTTTATTGATTGGTGGTTGTGTATCAGTCTCACAAAAATTCTCAGCTACTACATTCTGGACTCAAGCTAGATTATGTGGTGCCACCCATGTTCAATATGTTGGAGAAGTTTGTAGATACTTGTTAAACTCAAAACCTCATCCTGATCATCAAAGTCATAATGTTAGAATTGCTTATGGTAATGGGTTAAGAAAAGATATTTGGAATGAATTCAAAAGAAAATTCCATATCGAAGGTATTGGAGAATTTTATGCAGCTACTGAGTCACCAATTGGTACTACCAATTTACAATATGGTGAATATGGTGTTGGTGCATGTAGAAAATATGGGTCATTGATCAGTCTTATTTTAAACACTCAACAAGTTTTGATTAAAATGGATCCTGAAGATGAGAATGAAATTTACAAGGACCCAAAAACTGGATACTGTGAAAGAGCAGATTATAATCAACCAGGTGAATTGTTAATGAAGATTGCTAATCCAAAAGATATTGAAAAATCTTTCCAAGGTTACTACGGTAATAAGTCCGCATCGAACTCTAAAATTATAACAAACGTGTTCAAAGAAGGTGATGCATGGTACAGATCTGGAGATTTATTGAAAATGGATGAAGACAGTTTATTCTATTTCGTCGATAGATTAGGAGACACATTCAGATGGAAATCTGAAAACGTTTCTGCCACCGAGGTTGAGAATGAATTAATGGGCTCAAAAGCAATCAAACAATCAGTTGTTGTTGGTGTCAAAGTTCCAAACCATGAAGGTAGAGCATGTCTTGCCGTTGTTGAACCTAAAGATGAATTAGACCATGCAGAGATCTTGAAATTGATCCATGATCATGTCACCGTCTCGTTGCCAACTTATGCTCAACCTTGTTTCATCAAGATCTCAAACATCGAAGCAAGTCATAATCATAAAGTTCCAAAGAATCAATACAAGAATCAGAAATTACCAAAGGGTGAAAACAACAATGAGACTATTTATTGGTTGAAGGGTAACAAATACGAAGAATTATCCCATGATGATTGGAGTTTGATTTGTACTGGTAAAGCTAAATTATAAGTTTGTATATTTAGTTACATTTTGTTTGAGTTTAGAATATATATTTATTAACAGTAGAATGAAACAAACCACCAATCATATGGTGCACGTGCAAAATGCAACACAAAACGACATTGCTGCAAAATACGTTGCAACTGATGTTCAACAAAATTGATTCAACTAAGTTTGACTTGGTAGTTAATGATATATTTGTAAATTGTCGAATATGCAAAAGCATGCATAAAACTATTACATTCTTTTTATTTTACTACTCTGACAAATTAAATAATGGATACCATACTCTATGAAACAAATTTAAAAGTGTTTCCGCCTGAGATTATCAAACTAATTGAAAAAAACTTTGACCTAGAAGCTAAGCTAAAGTTTTATCTGCTAACCGAAAAATGGGCTGAGATAGGACACCAAGTGTTGGATAAAATATACATCTTTCCGCCTCACTTGCAAACATCAAATTATATTGGATTCCATAAAATATACTAAATCTGAAAACAAAGCTAAGAGTATAGTATATATAAAGCATATATTAAGCCACCACTGATTTGGCTAGTTATAGTTGCCTATAATTTTTGTACATCGCTACCTTGATGCAAAATATTCCCTTAATAAATAGACTCAACAGCCAATTCAATAATTGTTACAAGCATCTTAACATTATGCGTGATTTATTTCAAGAGTCTAATTTAAAGATTTTACCTTCAGAAATTCTAGATGTTATATTGAATTATTGTGATTTTGTCGACATCTTAATATTCTACCTGCTTAAAAGTGAATGGGCTCGGATTGGACAGATTAAATACCCCGAAATTTATATTAACATTCCACCAAATATTGTTCATTATGATTATTTTAATAACGTTAAATATGAGATCCTGTTGGAAAATGACATGTTCATATTCTTGCTAAAAAACAAGTATCTTGATCCTAAATTTTTCAAAAGTTTTATCTTGCAGTCGAGTCCTTTGTCAAAAGTATACTACTTATTTCCCAATTTAGAAATAACAGGTGAATACAGTGTAATTATTAAACGCCGAAAAATCCGAAGGCTGATTTTGCCTCCAAACCACTTGCAGTATATTAATTTTTTGTTTTTAGGATACGGACAAGATGTTTTACTAAAAGTTCAAATTGAATTTTTCAAGGACATAACTGAAGTCGAAATGCTTGTGTATCGTGGTAACATTGGTTCTTGTATTACACTCTATAAGATCACACAATTTCTTGACGAATTAAAAATTGAATCTCATAATGATTCACATATACAGTTATTAGATTATTATGATTTATCAAAAGTTAGTTCTATTACCGTAATAGTTCATCGTCATCATTATAGAAAGATTAAAGATTTGAATAAATGGAGACAATGCTTAACCAGATTCAAACATATTTCAAATATACATATTGAATTTGAAGGAGTTTTTAAATTGTTAGTGAAGTATAAAGATATAATCGACTTGACTATGTTTCAATACGAATCTCAGAAGGAAGAAGTTAAGAATTTCTTTGTTAAATTATTATCAGAAGAGGAATAAATAGTATCAGAATATTCAATAAGTGAATGTTTTCAGTTCATGAATAGAAATAGCGGAAATATTACTATTCTATGTTAAATCAATTTCTGGAAGGAATCAATTTGCAACCGAATCTGGATTGATTCTGTGATCTACGGTTAAAAATTAAGGTTTAGAACGAGGCGCCACGAGCTAACACAAAATTTGAGACACCAAGATTGTGTTTGAAACATTACCCAGCTAAGCCAGTGCAGAAACAACATTCAGCCAATCCAACTTACAGCAAAAAGTTTGTATATCGACAGTTACATTTTTGTTTGAGTTTAGATTACATATTTATTAACAATAGAATGAACTTGTAAACCACCGAATCATAGGGTATACGTGCAAAATGCAACACAAAACGACATTGCTGCAAAATGTTGAGAGTAATGAAATACTCACTAATAAAGATTAAAAGAATAAATATATAAAGGAAGATTGATTATGAATAGATTAATCAGAAAGATTGATTATGAATAGATTAATTATAAAGATTAATTTTGAAGGACTATAGATGCAATGATTGCTGATGAACAAACAGAAGAGTCAGCAATCATAAGAAGAATCTAGAAGGATTGCTAATGAAACAGAAATGTTAGCAATCAGAAGAAATTATGACCAAGATAAATTAAAGGAATATATAAATAGAGACTACAAGGCCTATCTAAAATAAATAACGATTTACAATCTCATAAAATATAACCTAATCTCATAATGAACTCTAATTCTACAAACAACCAATTAATAAATGAGTCCACTCAGGCTATCCAACACAAAATACGTCGCAACTGATATTCAAACGAAATTCATTCAACTCAGTCTGACTTGGTAGTTGATGATGTATTTGTAAATTGTCAAATATGCAATAGCATGCATAAAACTATTACATTCTTTTTGTTTTATTACTCTGACAAATTATACAATGAATACCATATTCTATCAAACAAATTTAAAAGTGTTTCCGCCTGAGATTATCAAACTAATTGAAAAAAACTTTGACTTAGAAGCTAAGCTAAAGTTTTATCTGCTAACCGAAAAATGGGCTGAAATAGGACAACAAGTGTTGGATAAAATATACATCTTTCCGCTTCACTTGCAAACTGATCATGTATTTGTCAACGTTGAAAAGTACGTGAATAGACTAGATGATTCCAAACTTGTATCTTTGCTACAAACGAAAGCTTTACACTGTAAATTTTTTCAAAATTTAATAATGTTTCAACCACATAATCTCCCTACGGAGATATACTATTTGTATCCAAAATTGAAAATAAAATTCATCACAAAAGATAGAATTATTTGTTATCCTCGAAAAACGAAAAGGGGAAATATAATGACTGAGCATTTACAAGATGTTTATCGGCATTTCATAAACAACTATGGGGAGACTATCATAGACAAATGCCAGATCGAATTTTCTAATAAAATCAAAGAGGTATATGTGCAAAAATAGAAATCTGGCTGCTTTTATGAGACGCTTTATAGTATAAGTTGGGACAAGACCAATTGGATTGGTACAAGTTATTTCTATGGATGAAAAATACATTGCAAGACATTCTTGTTGATAATTCTATATTGGTCTAAATGAAATCAAAAGAAAGTTTATGTGTGAAAAGGATTAAAGATAATTGTAACTTCCAAAAGGGTAACTCTAAAAAAAGAAATTCATCAAATTATATTGGATTCTTTGAAATATACTAAATATGAAAACAAAGCTAAGAGTATAGTATGTATTAATATTTTGAACCACCACTAATTTGGTTAGTTATAGTTGCCTATAATTTTTGTATATCGCTACCTTGATGCAAAATATTCCCTTAATAAATAGACTCAACAGCCAGTTCAATATTCTACAGGCATATTAACATTATGCATGATTTATTTCAAGAAACAAATTTAAAGATTTTACCTTCAGAAGTTCTAGATATTATATTAAACTATTGTGATTTTGGCGATATCTTAAAATTTCACCTGCTTAAAAGTGAATGGGCTCGGATTGGACAGATTAAATACCCCGAAATTTATATTAACATTCCACCAAATATTGTTCATTATGATTATTTTAATAACGTTAAATATGAGATCCTGTTGGAAAATGACATGTTCATATTCTTGCTAAAAAACAAGTATCTTGATCCTAAATTTTTCAAAAGTTTTATCTTGCATTCAAATTCTTGCTCAAAAACATATTACTTATTTCCTAGTATGATAATAAAAGGTAAAGAAAAAGGATTTCTTGAACTCAAAATGTTGAAATTGCTGCGTTCGCCCCCAAACCACTCGCAGTATATTAATTCTTTGTTTCAAGGATTCGGACGAGATGTTTTACTAAAACTTAGAATTGAATTTTTCAAGGACATAAATGAAGTTGAAACGTTTTTCTATGATGGTAACATTGATTCTTATATTACACTCTATAATATCACACAATTTCGTGATGAATTGAAAATTGAATCCCATAATGTTACATATATAAGGATATTAAAGTATTATGATTTATCAACAATTAATTCTATTACCGTAATAGTTGATTGTCATGATTATAGAAATATTACAGATTTGAACAAATGGAGACGAAGTTTAACCAGATTCAAACATATTTCAAATATACATATTGAATTCGAAGGAGTTTTCAAATTGTTAGTGAAGTACAAACATATAATCGACTTGACTATGTTTCGTTACAAATCTCAGATGGAAGAAGTTGAGAATTTCTTTGATACATTATTATTAGAAGAGGAATAAATGGTGTCAAAATCTGTTCAATAAGTGAATGTTTTCAATTGATGAATAGAAATAGTGAAAAGATTACTATTCTATGTTAAATCAATTTCTGGAAGGAATCAATTTGCAAATCTGGATTGATTTTGTGATCTACAGTTAAAAATTTAAGGTTTAGAACGAGGCGCCACGAGCTAACACAAAATTCGAGACATCAAGATTGTGTTTGAAACATTACCCGCCAGGGCAGAAACAATATTCAGCCAATCTAACTCACTGCAAAAGCCCGTATGAAGAATCTAAGCGTATACTTGATTAGAGTATAAAATGTAATTTTTTGCATGACAATCCAAATCAAGCTTTTTGTATTACGATGATGATAATTTTGAGTTTAAAGGCAGCGTCTGAGATACACGACCAGCAAAGAAAATGCAGCAAGTAATAAAAGATATGAAAGTCTAGCCGTGGTACAAATTTGGTAATTTTAAGAGAACAATCAATGTAAAGATAGAGCCAGAGATGTGTAAGACTTGTTAAAATGTGGTAGCAACACAATTGTCAACAAAGAACAATACCAAGATTCACAAGAATGAAAAGAAGGGTAAAAGAAGAAGAAGAATGGAATAAAATAGAAGAGAGGGGGGCAAGAGACAACAGAAGGAAGAAAGGCTACTCAATTTGTTAGCCCTTTAACAATCTCAGATTAACAAAATTACCATACAAGTTTCTAGTTGTTCTTTACATAGTTGTTTATGAAGTTAGTGTCCTTGTTTCCATTTACTCATGTACACGATCTTGTCAATCAGACACTACTCAGATAAAATCTTTTAGTTTATGTGCAGTACATTTCTTTTTACATTTCCTATGGATTTGTACTCAACACAATCTTTATTTAGTGTACTCAATATCTTATACTTTTAATCCTATACCAACACACTTTCTACAATAAACGTAAGCTACAGCAACCTCTACAATTGACAAATTTTGATATTCCATTTCTTTCTTTTGTTGTACACTTTTTCATTTTATTTCT
Source organism: Insectozyma parachauliodis (assembly GCA_030565145.1). Taxonomy (NCBI): domain Eukaryota; kingdom Fungi; phylum Ascomycota; class Pichiomycetes; order Serinales; family Debaryomycetaceae; genus Insectozyma; species Insectozyma parachauliodis. The sequence goes on along the minus strand of JAJMBB010000021.1, from coordinate 81,330 downwards.
ATTTTTTTTTATTTTTATTTTTATTTTTATTTTATTTTATTTTTCCATTTTCATTTTTTCTTTGGTTTGTTTTCTGTCGATTGATTGATTGAAATTTATACAACCACCCACCACCACTACTACTACTACTACTACCACTCTTCCATCAAGTGTTTACTGCATCACCACATTCGACTCCCTGTGTCTCCATTTCTTTTTTCCTAGGTCGATTCTCCTGTCTCACTCGATTCTTGCAAATCTTATCATTTATCCTTCTTGCTACCATCTTCAACAACAATTGTTCAGATTTTCTTCACACCAACATCCATCGACGTCCCTCCTCCCCCCCCCCCCCTCCATATAGCATCCCATTCCTCATGAGTCATCAGAACACGCCCCACCTATACAACAAGCGAACCCCGAATTCCTTTGTCGACATCTCATCGTCCAACTCCAATCCAAACCCAACTCCAACCCCATCATCATCTAATCACAAACATACAAACTCGAGATCAACGCCGATAAATAAGCCAATGGAGTATGCGTCGTCCAGGATCTCAGACACCCATGCGGTCAACTCCAAGCAGTTGTTGAATGCCTACATCTATGACTTCTTGATCAAGAGTAGATTACCCCAAACGGCAAAGATATTCGTCAACGAAGCTGAGATCCCAAATGTATCAAATGATAAGAACTCGCCTAATGCGTCACCAAACAACTCTCCGCTGCAGTTGCAATTCTATAAGGAGCATAATCTACCAAACTTGTCGTTGGCGATGGATGTACCCCAGGGGTTCCTCTATGAATGGTGGCAGATATTCTGGGACGTATTCCAAGCGAAAAACGGCGGTGGCCAGCAACAACAACAACAAGTGAATGGGAAACCAAATTTGGCGTTGCAGTATTATCAATTGCAGTTGTTGAAACAGAGGCAACAGCAACAGGAATTGGCCATGGCTTTACCAACTTCTGTAGCTGCAATGCAACAGCAGCAGCAACAACAGCAGCAACAACAACAACAACAACAGCAGCAGCAACAACAACAACAGCAACAGCAGCAGCAAATTCAGCAGCAACAACCAGATCAGCAACATATCCCACAACAGATCCAGCAACCGCCTCAACATCAAGGTCCACCCCCACCACCACAAGCATTACCACTCCAACAACAACAGCAGCAGCAGCAACAGGGATTGCCTCCTCAACAGGCTCAAGCACATGCTCAAGCACAAGCACAAGCTCATGCACAGGCACAGGCACAGGCGCAGGCTCAAGGTCAACCCCAGGTTCCACCACAACCACAACCTATTCAACAACAGCCGCCCATCCCTCCACAGGGCCTGAACCAACCTCTACCTCAACACATCCCAGACCAATCAGGTCCAAATTTTAACATTCCTCCAAATCATCCTAATCAAATGTTTATGAACCAACAACAACAGATGATGAATCAACAACACCCGCAGAATATTGACCAACAACGTATGATCATGTTTATGAAACAGCAACAGGCTGCAAAACAACAAGCTCAACAACATCAAATTCCAATGCAACTTGATTCTCAACAACAACAACAGATGTTGAACGCAGCAGCAGCAGCAGCAGCAGCCGGTGGAAATGGTCCAAACATGACATTACAGCAACAATTATTCTTACAACAACAAAATGGACCTCATAAAAACCCGTTACAACAACAAGCACAAAATCAAATGAATAGTCTTAGACAACAAGCAGTTGCTCAACAACAACAACAGCAACAGGATATGTCTAAGAATTCTTCTCCAAGAATTCAGCAAAGCATAACTCCAATACCAAATAATCAACAAGTTAATAATAACGTACCTCAAAGAATCAATCAGATTAAAAAAAATAGTCCATTAAATGGTAAACCTAATGGGAATAATGGAAATTTACAAAATGGTAAAAACATGAATGCATTACAAGATTATCAGAATCAATTAATGTTGTTAGAAAAACAGAATAAGAAAAGGTTGGAAATCGCTAGGAATAATGGAGGTCCAGATACAATGTTACCACCAGGACAACCCCAACCACAACAATCTCAACAACAACAACAACAGCCAACACCTGTAATTTTCAATGCACCTGTTCCTGGACAATTCAATCAGAAACCTTCTCCTGCACCATCAAACAATTCGCCAGTGATCAATAATAAACCTTCTCCAACTACATCTAATAACAAAAGATCAAAGAAAGAATCAACAAGGAAAAGAAAAACAAGTACAAGTTCAACTCCAATTAATTCTCAACCTTCAAGTGCAGGCACTGAACAACAACAGTTAAAATCTAATACTCCTAATATAGGTAAAAAAGAATTTGTACCATTAACACCAGTTTCAGAACCAATCAATGATAAGAAGAAAAGAAAAAGCAATGAATCTCCCAAAAAACAACAGATTAAAACTAAAGATATCATCAAAGAAGAAGATAATAAGATTGATGTAGATTTTGAAGATGGAATGATTGATCAACAACAACATCAACAACAATCAAATTTTAATGATCCTTTGGCCAATTCAAACGATCAAATCTTTAGTGTTGATTTGTTAGGAGATCCAACAAGTAGTAATAATAGTAACAATAGCAATCATTCCCAACAACAGCCACAACAAAATTTATTTCCACAACCTTCCCAGGGAACGTTTGATGATATAGATTTTGATATCAACCAATTCTGGAATGATAATAATATAGACAATTCTTTGAATGATGGAATAGGGTTCAATTGGAACGTTGATGCAATTGAGAATGGTGAATAGACAAAAATAAAGACATTTTTTGTAATATATATTAAACTGTATAATTGAAATATTTATGAACCTTGGCAAGTATTGAAGCTAGAGTATTGCATCTTCTAGAAACCTAAAGAAGTCTTAACTGAAGCCGGCCATCAAAGGAAAATGCTAACATTGTACCTTTTTTATTGACCTAAAGCATGGATATAAAACAGCTTCATTTGATGTATTTGTATATCTTACGTTAGCGATATCGAATATAGCTATATAAGCAAGTAAAAGTTTAAATTTAAAATACACACTCCTGATACATCAAAAACGTTTCCACCATGATATCATTTAAAGAGTGTAATAGCTTCGTGAAATGATTATTTTCAATGTCAGATTAAATCTGTTTAAATATTCAATACATCAATCATTATCAATTTCGATGCATACTTTCGAGAGTGGATATTTATATGTCTATGTATATTATTCTTGCTTCTTTTTAGAATCTTCTTTTATAGCTAGCTTATCAAAATTTTTATAAGTCAAACCCAATAAGCTTGTCAAAATCAATATCAAGGTACCTGAAGAGTGAGCATTCAGTGGGAAAACCAACCAACAAATTTCGTGACAAGCCCAAACAATCATACCAAGGAATATATTATTAAAGTTCAAAAATATCACCGCGGGTAATTGAAAACTGTACCACGCGAGGAACTGATAATGCAAAGATCTAGCAAACAAAATCCCAATCATGTTTGATATTGCCAACGTGTAGAATATCAATTGTGGACCAGACTTCAAATCTAAAAATAAGTTCTGTCTCGATACCGTCGATTTATGCAAACACAACATGTCTTTGAATAATTGAATCTTTGATTTACCTATAATTTTAAACGATAATATTTTGTTGAAGATAAATACAAGTAAAACAATCCCATGAGCTACTAATAATAACTGGGCAAATAAATCCGAGTTGAATATATCCTCAGGCACAAATTTCCAATTAACAGACCAGTAGTAAATGAATTTTCTCTTAAAATTGAAGGCTTGGGTTATATAATTATATCTTATAATCTTGGATACTGAATCATTGTAAAATAATAATAAGAATTTCCACCCCATTGATATTTGAACAATTGGAATAATTAATAAAATGAGTCCCGTCTTCAACATATTTTCATTTTGTAAAAAATATAAAATTATACAAAAGCCAGGCAAGTATAGTAAAGAATTCATTTTGATACTAATTGAAATACTGTATAAATCAGTTGCCAAAACACATAACAAAGTACGAAATTTAGCTTCTTGATTAGCTTGTTGTAATAATACATAAACTCCTAACATACAAAACGAAACCCAACAATCGTTAAACAAGCGAAGTACAAATATTGATAAAGTCCTCTTTGATAATAAGAACAAAAACAACACCCAAGGTTGTAGATTCTGTATGTAAGAATATATTATACAGTTTAATAATATACATACTGTGAATAAGTAACCAAAGATAGACTGAGCTGATTTAATTGAGCCCTGGGTTAGGTAGTTTATCCATGAATATATAAAGACATGGCCTCCAGGATAAACAATCGGACCCGAGTCTCCACTGATCTTGGTGTAATCCAATTGGCCAAAATCAATCTGTTGAATCTGTTGTAAATAAGTGTTGTAGTCAATCTCAGTATAATTTATATTGTGAATGATGACTTTAGTGATTATAGATGATAGACATATTAGTATAGGATAGATTACAATCTTAGCGTCTGGAGATGTAGTAAGGAATATTATCCCATTGTATATATCTAAACAAACATTTTTAAATGTGAATGGTGGAGGTGAAGGTGGACTAGCCTGCAAAGAAGACATAAATTTGTTATACTTTTTTTGTTATATTTTTTTTCTACTGTTGAATTTTTTCAAGATATCTCGTTTTCGAATTTTACATTCTCTGGAGATCTCTGATCTTTTGGACCAAAACCAATTTTCAAATGGAGACTCAGTAGACGAAGGATCTTGTAGCTGTGGTAATTCTATAGTATTAGTTTGAAGCTTGGAAAGTTGGGATTGAGTGATTAAAAATGGCGAGTCAGAATGGTGCCAGAACAAACCATATTTTTTAGTATCTACGTCTGGTTGTACTTGTATTGAAGTAGGTTTTTCACTTAATTGGGGTAGTTCTGACTCAATTGGAATATTTTTCAGTTCATCTAAATCTTCATCGTCATCAGATAAAGCTAATTTGAAAGTTGTAGAATCATTTAATAACGTACGAAGATTTTCTGTGTTGGATTCGACAATGGTCTGGACTTCATTTTTATGCTCTTTTTCATAATTTTTAATAATTTCTTCAGTTGTAAACTTCCCATCTACATCCTCAATTATATTTCCTTCATCATTTTCATCGTAATATACCTCATCCTTTGGTTTCTCAAGGGATTTTCTTATATCTGATATAATCTCGTCTTCGTTTTCAACTAAATCAATTTGATTATCTAGTTTTCCTTGAACTTCGTAATCATATTTCTCTATGTTTTCTATATCCTCCAAATCTACAGGTTTGTTGAAATCAAAATTGTTTAACACAGAAGCAAGCACTGATTTATTTTTCTGTACATCATTTGACTCATCAATGACATTTTCATCTTCATGAGTTGCATCTTTGCCGTATAATTTCGATTCTATCCCCGATATATTACATTTTTCAATAACGTGAAAATTACCCAGAATCCATTCTTTACCATTGAATTTATAAGTCAAATCTTGTAGGTTATGCTTGTTATCAATCCCCCATAGCTTTGTCTTGTATCCTTTTTCAATCTTGATTAAATTACCATTTATTAATATACGTAATGATTGATTTTTGATATTCTTTCGCACTGAATTTCGATGAGTACCTTTGACAACTTGTCCTTTTCCTGAGGAATATTTAAATGGAGAAATCAAGCTTGAAGAATATGAGCTAGATCCATTTAGATTTTGCTTGGGTATAGGTAATTTCAAATTTCCCGAAATATTATTAAATGTATGATCTGATTTGGAAACAACTGAGTTATAACCTATATTTGAAGAGGTAACTATTGATGAAGTGAATGAGTTTATAGGTCTTGTGGTGTGATGTTCCTTGATTTTCTCTAATCTTGACTTGACAATCTTATCTCTTGTATCTTGTTCAACCTTTTTCGATTTACTTTCAGGATTTGTTCTTTCTGTATAAGAAGGTTTTGCAATAGCCAACTTCAACTTCATGTTCATAAATGTGATTCCATTTAAAGATTTTTTCAAACTTTCAAACTTTGAATCATCATTAATTTCGATATTCACGTAGGCGAAATATTTCAACTGTAAAGGTTTAGTATGGATTTCAATGTCATCGAGTATCCTAGCAAACTTTTCAATCCTGGTGGTCAACAATTGGATGTTATCCTTGAGTCCTGGCGATATGTTTCCTATATGCAACCGAATGGTTTTCATTAGATGAGACAGCAGAGAAAAAAAAAATTACACTATGGATGATGTTGATACCTCATGGCTAGAGTTGTACCAGATTTACTGCACAACAAATAATCTTGAGATTGAAGATGTCAAAATGGACGAGGTGCCTAAGATAAATGTGACACAGGATATTCCTCAACTATCGAAGGTAATTGAGGCACAACCAAATTCAAGCGAATTGACTCAAGAGTTGAAACAGATCTTGATGAAGTATTATTTTGCAGGGTTTGAGTTAAATCAAAATCTACAGAAATGAATTTTAACAATGTATATAATTTATATAATAAATAAAGCTAAACTAAAAGAACAACAAGGGGAGGATGTCTAAGCTTGTGCGTTCCACATATCTTTCAAACCAAAGATTGAAGTTAAAGTACCAGCTAAACCAACATCACCTTCAGTGAAATGTAAGATATCTAAAGTGTTCAAAGCAATGAAAGCATCCAAAGCGTCCCAGATCAATTTTCTCTTTGCTGAGTATAATTTCTTAGCAATAGCTTGATGGTCAACATCTTTTTCATCGGTTGAAGTAGCTTCATAATTATTCAAACTGTAGATGATTCTTGAAGAGTTGATTAATCCAGCAATTAAACCAATTAACCAGAATCTACTTGCGTAAGTGGATAAGTTTGGATATTTCTTAGAATCAATGATTCCTAACATCTTGAAGAATACAACAGCATCAATGGATAAGTAACCAGCGTAACCCAAGTTTCTTATTATGGTAGTCCATTGTAAAACTGGATCCAATAATTTATTATCAAATGCTTTGCTTGCGGCTTGTAAATGATTTACTGGTTTAAAGAATCTCATACCTTTTCTAATGAAACTGAATTGATTTTTCAAATTCTTGAATAAGTCGATGATTTCCTTTGGATATCCTTTTCTATAGGTGTAGTAACCGAGAAATCTGGATAAGTAGGCTAATAATCTGAAAGTTTTCTCTCTTTGAGGAGTTGAATCCCAGAATCTGATCAATTTAGATACAGTAGGGTGATAAATCAATGAGTCAGCAACCATGATGGATTGGAATTAGGGCGATTGGAAGAAGAAAGTGGTTGGAAAAGGGAAAGTTTAAACTTGGATGGAAGTTGAAAGTGAAGTTTAACTTGAAAACTTTCTTGTGATAAAAAAGAGTCGAAACAGAAAAAAAGTGTAAGTGTTCAAGTGACAGATAAAGTTTACAACCAATTTGATGATGAGTGAGATGTGGGGGGAAATCAACCGCAGACGACAAACAAACGGATTTTTCCTCCCCAGCGCATCCTCCGCAATGCCAGGAAATTACGCTTCATGCGAGAATCAAATGCCCCATGCTAATGCCACAGGCTGCAACCGAAGGGCATAGAAACTGGCTCCTGCATACTCTATTTTTTCAAGGTTGAAAGGAACTTTTGATATTTATTGGAAAATGAATTTATCTCTCCAACGATTGGCTGATTTCACTTGAATTATATTATATCAATCCATCTCTACATTCAATTCATCTAAATTGCCTTAAGTTTACAATTGTAGTGTTTGTAGGTTGTTACTCTATTTTCAGCGGTTATTTTTAACGTTTTTGGCCCTCGGTGATTATTATTTTTTTTGTTCTGCTCCAAACAATAAAAGTTGGAATAATTACATCTATTTGCAGCAATTCAGTTTGCTGTTGTTCCGCCGTAGAAAAAGTTTCAACATCTAATCTTTTATTTACAAGAGTCATTATTAGCTATTAATACCAATTCATAGATATTTTTAATATCATTTCTTTCATTGTTATCCATTTTCCCCCAAAGTTCATCAGCCTCTTTTTCATTAAGTCCTTCTTTCAATTTAATCAGTCGGAAATAATCATAAACATCCAGTTCCGATTTCGTATTTTTATCTTTTTGATTACACTCTCTCAAAAATAATTTAGCCTTACTTTTAACTTTTAAATTTGTAATCTTTCTTAAATTTTCCATCGATTTGATTTTAATATTTAAATCAACTATTTCTCCGTATAACATATCTTTCCCATTTCTTATTAAATTTATATATTCATCTTTTAATTTTTGTTTTTCTGTGGCTGACATTAACTCCCATTCATTTTCAATCTGCTGTACCAGTTTATGTTTGAGCTGCAACCCTTGATAGTAGTTGTATACATACCAATCATCCAAGGTCTTTAGAATGTCGACCTCTCCCGTTTCATGATTGATCATATATGGGATAGGGGGAATTTCAATCTTTGATCTTGTTTTTATCTCGTTTAAATACACTTGACCTGGAATTTCAAATACCAATTTATTTTTCTCCTGTTTTGTTAGGTTATACTCTATGTCGTTTATAATACTAAGGATTTTAGACTTGATTGGAACAATCTTGCCTAAATATATGTCCTGACCAGAGTTTAATAAATCTTTGTATAGTACCAAGTATTTTAATTTTTCAGTCAAGCTCAATTTGTCCCAAGTTTCCTGTGTAGTGTTGATAATAGTGTAAAAGTCTAAAGCATCTTCTATAGTGATATTACAATCAATCGGTATTATATTACCAGAAGTTTGATTAACAACGTATTTAGGTTTATCTTGAGTCACTTGGAATGTAAAAGGACTCGTATCAATTAACTTGTTGATCTTTCGTATTGGTGATAACTTTCCAAGATAGTAGAAATTTCCAGATTCAATCAATTGGATGAATTTCAATTTTAATTTTTGTTTATCAAGATGATCGTATTCCTGTTGAATGAGATCAATTTTTTGATCAAACTTCTCTTCAATTTCATTCAATCTTGAACACAAGTAGTAGTTCCATAGATAACGTTCATTAATATCAGTTTCATCTTTTATTTTAAACTTATTTGTATTTAGATTCACAAGTATGATCAACTCTGGAAACTTTCTAGGTTTAAACGGCGTTGGCGGTATATCCAACCCAAATATCTCTTTAGCTTTGAACTCATGAAATGATTGATTCTGAAAATCAACTCCTGTTGATATTAGATCATTTATTTCTGCTTGGAGGTCTTTTATCAATGAGCTTGGTAATTTATGGAATTGACTATTCAACTTAGGTAACATTCTCACGTAAGCATCATTTGATATAGACATATCTTTAGTTTTCAAATAACGATAGTAATTCAAAAGTTTAGAACTATTGAATTTTCTATCTCTTGGAAAGTAAAATCCACCACTCAAACAATGATAGTACTTAACCTGACTCGATTCTTTCACTTGCTCATCGCTTGTTATATCCAAAGATTGTGAGTTTAATTTGATGTTGAATATTTCATGTATGATATTTTCCAACCGATTTCTCAACTCGAGTTTGAAATTGTTTGGTTTCCGAAGGTATATCAAATCAAAATTGTCTTTTAGATGTTGTTTGTTTGAGCTCAACTGTAGTTCACTCAATTTGATAGAGAGATAATATTTCTTAATATCCTCATTGGTCAATTGTAGAGTTGGATTGATAAGTTTGTATTTTGAGACAATCCGTTTATTCATGGAAAAAAACACCAAAAATAAGAAAAATTGAAATCATTAAAGGCATCAGATAAGGTTTAGATGGTGAGTATGCAACAAATATAAGTAGATCCTTGAAATTGGAGTGCTTGGAATTTTAATGAAACATGCCTGGCCACAGATGTTAAAGTTATCAAGAGAAAAGTGGGAAGCAAGTAAAATCACTTGTTCAGTCGTAACTTTGACAACTGCAAGACTGGCCGGTCACCTTTCAGTAAAATTATGAGCAGTTTCAATGCCAAATGATTGCATGGAGACCCTTGGTGGTTTTGTTCAAAATCAGATGATAAAAAGTGATCTGAATAGTCAAGATGCAAATTAAAAGGGAGTACGACAAGAGAATAATAGTAGGGCATCCTTTGAAGGTAACCAATTGTAAAAATCTTCAAAAATGACGACGTTATACTCATTTGAAATTTAATGTATTTTAGGATTTCATTTGTTTTTCTTGCAGTATCTACACAGTCAATTCAAGTTGATCATCAGCTTAATATGCGAAAGTGCACTTTTTGATTAGGTTCTGAGATTCTTTACAATTTTGATTTTAGCTTAGTTTAAAAACGATCAGTATTTTCATTTGACTTAAATACATGAAACAAATCATTGTTAAGACAAGCTCTTGCTAGAAGCCATCATTTTCTGTCAAAGTAGAATTCACTCATGGACCAGAATAAGGATTTCACTTCAAATGAATAACACCACCATTATTTCATTTCTTAAGCTGAAGCTATGATTTCTTGACTTATTATAAAGTTTGACATATTTAATTCTGCTTCTACGATAAAAGTAACTTTCACATGAGATCATAATTCAATTCAGAGATTTCTCTATAAATACCTAACTTTAAATTTAACTCTTCCTTTCTAGTGTATTTTATTTTTAGAGCCAAACTCAAAATATGCTAACTTGAATTTATAACATAGCAATTATTACCTATAGTAAAATATAATTTTACATTTAGAAGTTGCAACTTTACTGTGTTAAACACCCTGAAATTACAATTTTGTCTAATCTTGATATCTCCTTATTCTAGTTTCCTCCAGCCAAAAATTACTTTTTCATTCAGAAGTCTTGATTCTAGCGGTACAATTACCTTTTTGACTAGGTAGGAGCCAGAGCATAAAAATTGTCTATAATCATTTTCAATTTTTAACTTCTCCTTGATTGTCAATTGGCTCCACTTGTTCAAAACCAGGTTCCGTTTGAACTGAGAATTCAAAGTTACAACTGAATAATAGTTTCTAATTTGTGTTTCCGTAAGAACCCCTAGCATTTCATAACCATTGTCTATTTTCTTGAAAAACAAGGGAAAATTTCTCTTCTTATTGACGTTTATCTTTGATTTTGTAAGTTTCAACTCGACCATTTTTTCAATTATCTTCACCCTATTCTCATATTGAATTCTCTCATACTCAGCTTCGTCTCTGCTAAATACAACTTCATTAATCTCTTCTTTGAAAAGTTTCTGAGGGTACGTCTCGACTGCTGTTGACAATTTTTCGATATAATCCTTTTTATAGCAGAAGGAGAAATTGTAGGTGAAATAATCGTAGAGCCAAGTTTGTATCAGCTCGCGGCTCACATCCAGGGTATCTAACTTTGAGAGTTGTTTGTCGAGAAGCTTATTAATTTCTCTTGAGCCGGAGGGGGACTTTGGAAAATAAAACCAACCCAATGTATCGAAATAGACAACCATCAATGAGTTTTTATTCAACTTGGAGTGTAATTGATGAATATATTCTTTGTTCAAGTTGATGATTTTCTGTTCACGGGTGGTAAAGTCTCGAGGGGGCACATATTTAATGGACTTGTTCCTGGTAATGACAAATGGTTGAAGATGTCGTATGAGACGAAACTGTTGCATAGGTGCAAAAATAATTTTCTGATCCAAATTCAAAAAGATGTCAGAAAATTCTTCCCACGTATAGCGACATAGCTAAGTAGACAAGGGTTAGAGATTTCGTTAGTTACAAACATAGTTCAGCATGTACCAAATTTGATTCAAATTGACTATTTCCATGGTTCACTCTTGGACTGCTATTTCTTGGTGCTGAGTTGAGGATAAAGTCTAGGTTGTACAGACAACGGTGTACCCCTATTCGTTATAATTTGATATTCGATACCCCTAATCTCAGAATCTCTTCTCATGTTCCATCAACACTATTCTTGGCTAAGATTCCATTCGGTCCGATGATACTCATCGCCCAAACCTAGTTTCAACGTATAATTCATACGCCTCGACTAAATATACCTGATTTAAGAAGGTCGATTCTAATCTGGCAAGGTTCTTCCCTTACATGGCATTGCTGCTTGAGAAAATAATCTAGATTTGATCGATAATTGGATCTGGAAGGAGAAAAAATAAATTTCACCTTTATCTTTGACAATCTTTCAACCACAACGACACTCCAGCCTCAACTTGACATTTCCCCAAATCTATTCTACATTCCAAATACATTTGTTTCAGCCTTATGCACTGATCTACCATGCAATCTCCTTTGTTCCCCCCTCTGCAGTTGACAAATGATCAAACTCACGAGTCGTCATTGTTCATCCCCCAGTTACCTGTGAAACCTTTGGTGTCGACGTCTTCTCTACAGATCTACATTATCCCATCCGAGTCGAATTTGTTTGTCCAGGGGTTCGAACAATACGAATACTCAAATAGACCACCAACGTTGCTCAGAGGCTGTTTATTCATCAGGGTTTTAAAGCAGTCCAAGATCAAATCAATCACCTTGACGTTCAAAGGTCAACAGAGAACAGATTGGCCAGAAGGTATCCCGCCAAAGAAAAACGTCTACATGGAAATCAACGATATTATAACTCACACATGGCCGTTTTACCAATCAAATCAAGACCCACAGACAAACAATGGAGCTGATTTCTTTATTGAGAAAAATTCAACCTCGAGCACTAATTTATTTGAGGATCATTTGAGCGTGGTAAGATCCAACACTCCACCTCCATCACAGGATAATTTCTTTGTACGAAATTTGAGTCCTGGGTTTATAAAAAGGAGCAAGAGTCCTTCGATTTCGAGTGAAACTTTCCCTGATTTATCCACCGTTATATCTCCAACAACTACCGACTTGACCTCGTTCCAACCTGGTGATTACATCTACAATTTCGAGCATCCTTTACAGCCGTCGATTCCTGAGTCTTGTAATGTGACGTTTGGGTCGACTTCGTACCATTTAGAATGTAACATCCAACGATTCGGAACGTTTAAAACCAACTTGATTGGGAAGTTACCAATTGACATCATTCGAACTCCATCGGAGTTGAATCTTGAAGAAAATGAATCTATTGTTATTACAAGAGACTGGGAGGATCAAATCCGTTATGATATTGTCATAGGAGCCAAATCAGTGGTGTTGAATTCATATCTACCTTTAGCGTTCAGATTTGTACCTCTATGGGGTAAAGTTGCGTTACATAGAATTCGAATCTACTTGACTGAAAACTTGGAATATTATTGTAAGAACAAGAAAGTTCATAGGATGGAACCGAGTAAGAAACATTTGTTACTCGAACATAAGGCGAAAAAGGGTAACAGTTTGTTATCAAAGAATCCTCAAGATGACGTTCCAAATAATCAATTCGAAGAGGATATCTTACCTAAAGAATTAGAATTTCAACTATTTGTCCCGCAGGATTTAAACGGTAAGACAAATTCAAAAATCCACCCTGATACAAGTTATGAGAACATTCAAGCACACCATTGGATCAAAATATGTCTTCGAATCTCTAAAATCGACCCTGAGAATCCTCAAAAGAGGAAACATTATGAGATATCGATCGACTCACCCATCCACGTATTGAGTCCTCTCGCGGCACACAATAACACTTTACTACCCGCTTATGATGAATTAGTAGCCAACCAACAACCGGTGGAAACTCCGTTGTCGCCAGATGTCATCCCCGTTGAACAAAACCCAAGAAGTGGAGGCATCTTTGACCGCTCAAGAAGTAATAGCCTACCAGAAAGAAGTACAACTCCAATAGAATTCCATCATATAAAAAGCACTGATAATGTCGTTGAACGTGACTCCGACATGCACCTAGAGGCAAACTTGTATAAACCAAAGGATGAAAAATCAATAACGAATATAAATTCCCCTCAGGCTACTCCACATCCTGATACATTTATAAAATCTCCAATATCGTCACCGATTCAAAGACCGATCCATTTGATAAGAAAGCCATCAACCAATCCTCCACCATTTGTCGAATCCCCTCCGTTGAACCCACCAAGTTACAATGAATCAGAAACAACAACAACAGAACTTCTACAAGTTAATCGTCATCAAACGTTGAGTTTATCACCACTTAGAATCGACGAAACGTTGCCAAATGACCATCTACAGATTAACCACCACCAGTCGTTAAGCTTATCCCCGCTTAGAATCGACGAGCCAAACGAAGACTCAAATGGAGTTCAGAATACTAGTTTAAACGTGGATCAAAATTGTACAACGGTGAGAGATTTGCTTATTCAACAATTAAATGGAACTAAACCGAGCTTACAAGTTCCAGAATCAGATATAACTAATATGCAGCCGAGTTCAAAGTCTAGATCTTCTAGTATAACCAATTTAAACCAGGGTTCAAAAACTAGAGCATCTAGTGTATCGTCGATCAATTCAGGGAAATTCTCAGACGATGAAGATGAAGAGGAAGTACCGGTAGATTTGACCATGCCGTTACTCAACCAATCGAATTCCTCACTTGGACATATTCCTTATAGGAATCAATCACAAAGCTCATCAATCTTCGATTTGAGTTATAAAAAGAATCACATCAATCCGATAAATTTTATCGATGAAGAAGAGCTTAAATTAAATAATAGTTTGCATCAATTGAGAAATCCTAAATTGAAGAAACATTACCAAGTGGATAATAATGTAGATGAATTGAAATTTAAATCAAGACTGAAGAGTTTTGGTGTTGTGAATGATTTTGAAACAGAAGAAAGTGGTGGTAGCTTAAGTTCAAATGAACAAGACCAAGTTAAAAATCCCGAAGTTCCTGGTTTTAATATAGGTTATATAATGTGAATCAATATCAGATCAAAGTTTTACATCTAGATAAATAATACATTTGTCACACGAAAATATTTCAAAAATATAATCTATTCAATAAAACATGTAACGTAAATAAACTCAATGTTGAATCATAGTACTATTTAATAAGTAGATTCGAGGCTGATGTATTATATTCAGCAAGCTTCTCTAAGTTGCTCTAAAAAGCATCCGCTACCACTAGTCTAATTAAACAATAGAATTGAATTCAGCATGACTTACATAAATTATCCGAGAATATCCAATTAATCCAGAGCATAAGTAATTGTACTGATTATTTTATATTAATAATTTATTTCCTCTTTTCATCGATCAACTCTCCGTTTTCCAACTTCAAGTCCCCTAACCATTCATATAATACCGCCAAATCTCTATTGGCTATATCTTCCCTTTCAATAGCTTTATTATACCAATGTTCACCAACATCACCCAAGAATAAGAATCTATTGTTGAATTTAGCTGATTGACATGCTAATACAACATCTTTTCTTGTCAATTTAGTAATGAACCCACCTTGGTAGTTGACATCAGATGGTAAGTTGTTTTCTGGATATACACCTGGAATTGGACAATTGTCAACTGAAGCCCATGATTTACCAGTAGATACAGCGACTAATTTTGCGTAATTTTGTAAGTTCAATCCAAAAGATTTTGCCAATTGGAATGAATCTGCAACTGCCAAGTTTGTTATAGCTAATAAATAATTGTTGGATAATTTTGCTGCTAATCCTGTACCATGTTTACCACCGCATGGGAAAATGTTTTTACCCATTTTATTCAACAATGTGATTAAATCTGGACTTATGTCGTTTATAGAATCTCTACTCAACATGAAGGATAAACTAGCTTTTCTTGCACCGGCAACTCCTCCAGATACAGGAGCGTCTATAAAGTCAAATTGTGGAATTTCTGTTTTAACATAATTATGGATATCTCTTGAAGTTGGAATGTCGATAGTTGAGGAATCGATAAATGTGGTTGGAACTTGATTATTGTAGCCAGTTTTTTTATAATTTTCAACCAACTCTTCAACAACCAGCTTAACATGTTTACCTTCAGGCACCATAGTTATGATGAAATCCAACTGTTTATCAACATTATTTATAAAGTCAGGCAATGAATTGAGTTTGGTTAATTTTGCAGTGTTTTCAGGCTTGTTCGAGGTTACAGATTGAACAAATTTATCACCACTTGAAGGTAAAGTGTCGTAAACGTATAATTTATCATCTGTGTTTAAATTATCATAAATATGTCTTGCCATGTGTTGACCCATCTGACCCAAACCTATGAAACCATAGTTGGTTAATAAAGGAGGTCTAGTGGAAAGTGTACGTATTGAGCTTCTCAACATGGTAAAAATCAAAAAACTTGAAACAAGAAACAAACAGAAAAAGCAGTGAAAATTTTGAGGGAAATTTGAAAAGGTTTATATATGAAATTCTGTGCAATTATGTAAATACCTACTTACCTATAATATGGAGTAGACGCATGCTACCATATGTATTCCCCTCTTGACGCCGATTTTAAGTTTGAGCGCTCTCGGTTACCCGCCCCCAGAATCACTTCCAAGGTTCATTCCTTGAGGCATTATTGGGACATCCGTATTGCCAAAGAATCTATTATAATATATCAGTCAATACTGAGAAAACTAATTAACTGCAAGCTAAAATATCAATATGGTTTACCAAGTGAATGTGATATGTGTAAGTATTATTTTTGACTCAAGGTTGCTCGAAAACGGTTTGGTTAGTATAGTGTGATGGGTTATTTGGTTGCTTCGAGTCACACCAGGGTTAACAACAGGTACAGGTGTCAAATTAAAGGAGTCTATTGTTCTATTGTTGATAATACAGGTGGTAGCTTTAGTTTTTATTGTTGTTTTTCCCCAGATTTAGCCAAGCAAGTTAAAAGCGACCTACATCACATGACCATCAGCTAGTTGACACTTATTGTATTAACCGTATCATCGTAAAATTCACCCAATACATAAAGTAACTGAAGGTTAGAATAAAGATGAGGTCAGAACAAGACAGAGCAACCATAGTCGCCACAACCGGTTTAAGCTTTACCAGTATGGCTTTGAAACAGGGCATGAAATTATTAAACCTTGTTTATAAATACCCATGGATATCTCATTCCGATCCTAGAATTACCACCAATTACGACTCTCCACATTCGAAGTGAAATAAAATAACTTGCCTTGCGTGAAGTCACTTAATTTTCGAATGAAAACGTGAGTCTACCTATTTATGAAATTTAGGTTATAAAGTTTTATTGTTGTACTTTGTTTGTTTTCTGTTGATGTCACAAGAGATCATCGGTTTTAGTTTATAAATTTTTTCGTTTGTATTTAAGTTGTTGTGCCGGTACCGTTGATAATACTCCGAAACCGGTGTTATCACAACTTATATAGGTGGGTTGATATCTTGATTCATCATAGTAAAACAAACTGTTTCAGAAGACTTTTAAACTTGATGGTTTACCAATAGTAATCACGTAGGATTTCGGTTGATATGAATTGATTTGAATCCCTGATACTGTTTGTAAGGAATTAGATGATTTAAATCATACTCCTCGCAGCTTTGTACAATTGCATGCTTTGATTTGATACTGTATTTGATAATTGTGTTTTGGAGATTACAAAATACGCTTGTTCTAAATATGCTGTGTCATTCAGTGTTGAACGATAAGTGACAGCGATAGCAGTAGTTAAAATTATCCTCCATCAATGAGCAAAAATAAAGAAATTAGATGCTCAATTGTTACATTGGTTGCATGTTTCAAGCATGTAGAGGATATCAATGTGTCTTTTTGAATCTTTTTCTGATTTTGAGTTCCTAGTTTACTGACAAATTGATACTTTTGAAAGTGTAGTAGAATTTCTTCATGGATTTTAAATCTCAAATTGAATTAAAACTTAGTTGATGTCACTATGATGTTGATTGCAAGTAAAGAAGCTACATTCGTATGTGATTTATTAATACGATTATTACCTTAGACGAATTGTTATATTTTTGATGTATTCAAGCCACATGGGGCAAATTAGGTTTTGCGGATTGGTACAGCTTCAGTTTTTGTCGGTAGTAGCGTTGGTTCGTTGGACGAAAGTTTAATTTTATCATGGACAGCTAAAATATTAACGTTAGCTTGAACCAGAGACTTTCAGGAAGTTTTCAATTTGTATTATTGATACCATTGTTAAACGTGTGAGTTAATTCATGTTGCCAAAATCGAATTGAAGAAAGCTAGAAGTGATTCAAGATAGTTATCGAGAGATAAGTTTGACCAATTGCATTAGGGATCGAATCAGAAAAGATTTTAGACTAGATGAATTTGATTCCAGAGGTGTGTATAGAAAATACTTTCATTGTTCTCCGTCTAAATTTTTCATTAACTTTCATTTTCAACAGATAACAAAACCGTATTCGTAAAGAAGAAGACTTTTGCATTGACGCTTTGAGAAACTAAATGTGTAGTCAAAATTTAGCTTGGTAAAATTTTGTTGCGAAAAGTATAATTTTTTCTGCTCTGAATTACATTTTCGATACTTTAAAATTAGATCGTTAATCACAATGTTGTGGTTAAGCGCCTTCAATCAAGCTCAGAAACCCAAACAGTCAGAGCAAAATAAATATAAGCAAAAGCAATTAAGCCAAAAAGAACCTGACCAAAAACAAATTGAACAATTTGAGCAATTTGAACAAGATAGCTCATTTGTACTGGAACTTAGACCAGAGAGTAATAGTGAAACAGAATCAAATATTGGCAAATTATACCAACAAATTTTTAGAAACTATCATTTTAAATTTAATATTGTAAATGATCAAAAATTTTATAACAAAAAGAATCTTGATATGGTAGAACATCAAGATTTACTTTGGAGTTTAATGTGTGTTAGTCCAATCATGATTGTGAATTCAAGGTCGTTGAGAGCTGTGTGTATTAAAAAAAAATGTCAATTCAGAATCTTTAGAGGGATAAATTTTACTAGTGCTTATATGGAGCACAACCACCAGATTGAAGTGGGAAACAAAATGCTTTTTAATATTAATAAAGCAGCGGTTACAACTGTCAGATCAAAACTTTCAATAAATGAAGGGTACGAAAATTTGCAACATAAATTAAAAATTGATCCGTCTAATGAGACTGCTAGAGATCTCAAAAAAGATTTTGCAAAAAGAGTAAATCAGTTTGCAAGATTCTACGTTAGCATGGAGAAATCTTTGCTAAAACTCTACAGAATTATAGAGGGATTGATCAAAGAGTAGTCAACAAAAATACATTTGGCTATGTATTCTATGGCGTCAAGCCAACAAATAAGTTGAAGACTTTCTATATTTTTTCGTTAGGGAAAATTGGAAGAATTGATATTAAAAATGAATTGATAGGATATGCTATATTTTACCATAAAGAATTAACAGCCATAATTTGCTCTTCGGTTGGATTTCTCGAACCATTTCGACTTTTTGAAAAACAAGTTGGTTTCAATTTTTCAAAGCTAATTATCAATAATGATCAGAGCTTATATCAGGAGTTGAAGAAAGATTCTGCTTGTATGTATAACTTTAGCTTAAATGATATTTTTGTTGCCTTCAAGGAGGTAATTGGGTGTGAAGAAATTTGGAAAAATTTACTTCACAAAATTTATGAGGCTACAATGTTCAGAAGATTGTGTTTTTATCAACCTAATTTTCTAAATGATATTAGTTCAGCTGCTATAATTTCACCTGATGCAAAAACCAAAGTGATTCAGTTTATTGAAATTTTGAAAAGTACTAAAAGTTATCAAGAAGATCTATTTTATACGGATGGCTCTGAAGACAACATTGATTTATCACTCATTTTAGAAATTTTCAAATCTTGTAGGTACCAAGAAAATCAAAATTTAAGTTCTGCTTTACATAGTTTTCTTAAATTAGATAATTGGGAAAAACCTAAAGAATCCTTCAAAAATTTTGATTTAAATTCACAACTATTAAATTTTAATTACCCTAGACTATCGCTCAAATTACTGAAAAAACGAAACATTTCAACGACCATACTGAAAGCAGAAACGTTGATTGACATTTCGAATAACAAGAAAGAACTTTCGCGAATATTTGATGTGTTTTCAAAAACTGATTGGGTGCCTAATGAAAAAGCATTTTTGAGTATTTTTAAAGATTTGAAAGCAATTTACTTAAAATATCAACAGGTATTAGATCGTACTACGTCTAGTGGAGTTAGAGCATACCAACCTACAAATGATTTTTCAGACGATGAATCTATAAATATGGAAGATTATTTGTTGCTGGATCCATACAATACAAGAAATTCAAAGAGAATGAGGAGTAAATCTAATGAGAATTAAACTAAATTGATAAGCAATAAGGTTAGTATTATCAGAGCATCATTTATATACCAGAAATGGGCAAAGTGCATTGACTAGTTAGTTCCAACTAACTTAACCACTTCATGCTAACGAATTAATATCACAAAATAAGGGTACGTTGAAGGAAGTGGTTCAACTGATTTATGATATTTGTAATAATAGTGGCATATAATTATGAAGAAGATAAAATGTAGCATCTGATTAGCTACGAAAATATAAAAATTATTTAATAATTATGGAGAAGCGTCACAAGCCGCATTTCTGTTAAATCGACTCGCCTTTGATTTTTTTTCGCTGAGTTCTTCATGATTGATGTCTTTAAGATTAATCTTTTTATAATTGATTACTTTTTGATTGATTTATTTTGCTTAATGTTTTTAAGCTACAAATAATCTTTCGATAATTGAGGACTTAAAGAGTTGATTTATTTGTCACCATTATGTATCACCGTCATTAAGCTTAAAGAGAATCATGTAGCCTATTCCTTTTATCTTGTGATTGAGAATGGTTTCAGTCTAGACTTCAACAGAACCGATTTTGCAACGTTTGTGCGAAGCTGGAAATGGAATAATTGTGTGAAAAAGTACCAGCTTTTGCAATCGAAGTTGTGATATGTAAAAGATAGCAGATTCTCTGGAAGACGACAAAAGCTCAATTTTATAATTGACAAGGGCGATTTAAGAGAAAACGTTGTAAGAACCGATGAATCTACCTCTGAATGAAGAAATAAATTCTCAAATAACAACAATTAGAATATGACTGACAAACTTCAAGTTAATGTAAACACCGGAATGTCAAGATCATCACAACTTGAGCCGTGAAATACCGTGTTTTTTAAATGAGCATCTTTTAATGCAGGGTTAGTGGCGTTATGTAGTCAATCCAAAATTTCGGAAATAAAATAAAACGCTACAAAGTTGTTTGTTGAAATAAGGTAATATAGATCATTGAGTGAGGCCAAATCGTAACTAAGATCGACTGGAAATGAAAATAAACCAGCTGAACTAAACAGTGGAGATGAATTGACACAAAATTCATCAATGACCAATTAATATTGTTGCTGATAAAGGCGGAAATACTTTTGAAAAGTTATAATATAGCCTTCGATTTTACTATTACTTTCATGATGAGATGTAATGGAAAGAGTATCAGCAATAATGGTTGAAGTCTGTTCCATGACACTCGTTCATCAAAAAGATATGTAATTAGGCCTTGCTTAGCTTGTACCGCGAGTGAGAATCAAAGTCTTACAAATCCGTACATGAAGGCAAGATCCCATTGTGACAGGTAACGCTGTTGTAATTCCTTATCCTTCAATTCCATTAATATGTTTAAATTAATTTTTAAACCACAAATTTTGATTTTGCAAGGTCAATGAAAAATTGTTTAAAAATGTTTATTTCACAAGCGGCTATTACAAAAAATGCCTTCAACAAAAAGTACTCGATAATCAACGCTAGTATTATGAGTATTTTCCTTGATTTAAGCTTACTTTGAGAGCTTTGATTTCTAATACATAGAAACTCGAGATATCTTTCCATGCTTAGAGTCCAATAATGACTTAAGGAATGAATAGTCTTAATAATTACGTAGAACCAGACAAATATTGATTCTTCTATCATTTGGAATTGTACATTAATGTGTTGGAGCTTTATTGAAAAGTTTACAGTAATTCTTGTATTTTCCAGATTATCAAATCACTTCTTGTGAATAGATGTAATTAGTAGTTTGGCGTGGAAACTATGAGATATTGGGCAAAAACTTTATTTTTTTCAGCGCCGTAAACTCGCTTTATATGGCGAACTCACTAAAATTTTGAGTCCCATGCAATTGATGTAACCAACCCTCACCTACACAGAAAGAAAATATAATTACTGAAATTAGTTAATAAATCATTATCAGAAGAACTTATATGCTTTTGACAAATTGCAATTCATAAAGTTAATTCTTAAAACTACTATCTTTGATTGATATTAAGTCGCTAAGCTTTGGACGTAAAATACAAAGAGAATAGTTGACGCTGATTCAATAATTATCACTTATAATACAAAACACATTTAATCATAGAAGCACAATCATACAGATATTGAGCATGATCCAATTGATTAAAATGTCAGCAAAATCATACAGATATAGAGCATGATCCCATTAATCAGAAATGTCACATAGTACTATTATTATTGCAATTGGTTCAACAGGACAAACGAGTCAAATTAAAAATTATGACAAAGTCACTTAATTGTGCTTTATACTTCATATACAACATGTCTGTATAAATTGGATAGGGTATGCTAGTTGTATAGAATATAAGATGAGTTGAAGTACTCACGCTGGTGCTACAAGTAGGTCGAAACAAGAAGAGTGGCTGCCTTCTTGGTTCTTGATCTAACATCACTTGTTGCATATCAGCTCGCAAACAAAGCTATTCCTTGGTGCTGTTCTTGCCGGTCATTTGGTTATACCAGGAATTATCGTCGTTTTGGCGACGGGAGAGTGGACTAAACCCCTGCTGTCGCCGAGACTTGGCTTCAAGCGCGAAAGTGCTGTAAAGCCAGTCAGGTCAAAGAGACGACATGACAGTGGACTAGGTCCCAGCTGTTGCCGAAACTAGGTTCCAAGCAAAATTTGCTGTAACGTTAGTACAAACAGTACTTATTGGAGCTATTGCAAGTTGTTTCGCAGAATTGGTGCAGTCACAAACCATATATAACAATAGGATAATAAGCTCAGAGTCATTTCAATCAAAATTTTATAGTACACCAAAAGGTGAAATTTTAATAATCAAGCAACAACAAGAAGTTCATTATAATTGTTATATAATGAACCAGACGGGTATAATAAACCTTGGCTTGAAGAAATCAATGCTTACACTTGGAGCATTGATCTTGAGAGACAAAAAAGTAAAGAGAGCCACACTAAAGAGAATAGATATAAGAGTATAAAGTGCAATTCAGTTGATAAGTAAAACAAGCCAACCATATCACTTAACACAAACAAATATAACAATCTTAGTCTATTGCTAAAGATATACACTGGAGATTTTCTTTAGGTTTAAATACCGAATTTTTTTATACTCAAGTAAGGTAATTATTCTCTACTGTGATCTGCTACCAAACCAAATGTGGTAGTAAGCGCATTGGCTCGCGATAAAGCACCATTTCCAAAATCTCATCAAACGGCGATCAAAAGTGAAAAATTCCAAGATCTTTATTAAATCTATATAAACCTTTACAGTTCCTTGTTTTCGTTGTCCAATGGTTGAATCTATCTCGTCACAAACTCCAAGTAAAACATCTTACGGTTTACCAAAGCCACAACCTGCTTACTATCCATTCCCAGGGTCAAAGCTATATGCTGACAAACAATTGTATACAAAAATTGCAAATGCTCCAAAGACATTGACTGAGACTCATATTTGTCAGCCTAGAAATGGAATTGCCGTGAAAATACCAGCGAAATCTGTATTCAGAATCACCACTCCAAACGGACCCCAAGTTTGTGATTTGAATATATGGAATTTACATAATAAGAAGGAGAGGTTTTGGGCAGCTAGAACCAGACAATTGCATTCTACTCATGTTAGTACATTTGATCGATTATGGTCAAATTTGCCATATTTAAGACCGCTAGTCACCATCACAAATGATACGTTGGGTTCAAGACATGACGAGTGGGGTGGTAGAGTACATGACACTTTAGGTACCAGATGTGATCCGTATGTTGACAAATTAATCAGTGGTGAGGATAATAACGACCACTGCCATCTGAATTTGATTAGAGCTGTTAAAACTCATGGGTTGGACGAATTTGATATCCACGACGTATTGAATGTGTTCCAAGTGACTGGGTTAAATGAGTTTGACCAGTACTTTATGGAAACCTGTCCTTCAACAACAGAAGATTTTTTTGAATTGTTTGCTGAACAAGATTTACTTGTTGCAATTTCAGCATGCCCAGGTGGAGATTTGAGTAAGTGGACTTGGGGTGAAGAGGATGGCAATGGTGAAATGGTTGATTGCTGTAGACCTTTAGGTATCGAAGTTTATCAACTTGATGACGAAAAGGAAGTTTTAAAGGATTGGAAAGAATTCGAGTCTGTAAATTATAAAGGAAATCATGGTTTGTCTATATAGTTCCATCGATGCAAGTACCTATCCAGTCGCTGAGCACGTCATCAAGGATGTATCCAGATACATTACTACCTGTATAGTTTAAAGAGTTTGACGCAATATACGCTTCAAGATATTTAAATGATTGGACCACTTTTGGATCATCTGCATCTAATTTAAAAGACCTTAAGATTCCCTTGTCTATTTCAAATGCGATTGAAAGTTTGTCATTTGTAAATGTATGACTAAAACTTGAAGTTGCACCAAAGATCCAATTCCATTCTTTTAATGAATTTGATATGTTAGTAATTTCATTTGGAAGTTTTATAGTGTCATCAATTTGAACTATTTTACAACTTTTCATTTTTGCAAAATCTTCTAAACCAAACATATCATCTTCAATTTCCATGTCAGAGCTGATCCCATATTTGTTCATGAAAGCATTGCTAACTACATTAATAAATTGATCTTGCTCCATTTCTAGATTGGTGACTTTACTTTTGACAGACGGTATTGCACTTTTTGAAAGAATTATATCTAACTTTTTGTCTCTCGACAATAACTGTTTTAAAACATCTAGTTTCAGATGTAATAGCATTGTTCCATGGTGATAGCTTTTCCCTTTACTTAGTTTGTATGCACTGCCACTAATTTTCAAATCTGTATCCGTTGTAATATCACCCCTATCGTTCAATTTTATCTTGTACTTGATGTTCTTCAAGTTATTTACACTTTCAATAATGAGTTTGTTAAACTTTAACCTATCAAAATTAGATTTGGTAGTCATGAATGAATAATTTAAATTTCCAAGGTCATGAACCACAGTCCCACCACCGCTTTTCCTTCGTAGCAATGGGATTTGCAAATTTGTAAGCAACGGCATGTTTACTTCTTGCCATGGATTTTGATTTTTGCCAATGACAACACAGGGTGAATTTGTGTAGAAAATCAACCGGTTGTAGTTTGTATGTTTTTCAGACGGGATCGGCATCGCATTGTAAATGTAGTCTTCGATAGCAAGATTCAAGAATGGATCGTTCAATTTGGACACAAATATCACTGGTTCTTTCAATTTGGAAAACTGTGATAGTTCAAACTCCGGTGATTGCACATTAGGTTTATATATGGTGCTCAGGTGCTCTTTGTAATATTTGAAGTCTCCAAGATTCAAATCCTCTGGATTCATTTCACTCAAGTCATCCTGAAACGGTACTTGTAGATATGATCGCTTTGGTATTCGTAGAGATTTGACAATTCGGTTCATCACTCATCTAGAAAAAAAAGTATGTGTTTATCATGAGCTTAGCTAAGAATAATGAATTGGAAAACCATCTACTATCAAGATGCTATGATTCTAAATCTAGAATAGTAGAGTTGCTAGAGACTAGGTATTCAACTACTGGTGAGCAGAAACCGTCAATATTATTCAAGTTAACCAAAAAATCAATTACAGATAAAAAGATCCAAAAACAAACAAATCAAAGGAAGAAGACTACAAGAATTGAATTAAAGAAATACTTTAATACTACGCTAGCGAGTCAAAAGAAACTAATCAAGAAAATTCAACAAAGTTTAAAAAAACAAAAGCAAATCAATCTTGAGGAAAATTTATTGTTTTACAAAATACCCAAGTTCGAAGACTTTATATCCTTAAATAATCTATGGCAGAAATATATCTCAAGTTTAATATTTAAAGAAGATGGCACTTTACAGTTTCCGATAAATCAAATACTATCAAAATTCACAAATGCAGATTTCAACGGATGCTTAATAACAGTTCGACAATCTAGGAATGTAAACGTTGTCGGCTTAAGAGGGATCATAGTATGGGACTCACAGCATTCCTTTATAATTGTAGTACCTAGAGGTCAAGGTAGTAAGGAATGGAACCAAAATAAGGAAAATCTTACGGCTAATGAGTTAATTGGCGGGTTCAAAATTTTACCTAAAAAGTACACAATTTTCAGTTTTGAAGTGGTGATTCCAAACAGTGATCAAGTGTTGGAATTTTCTATTGTTGGTTCAAGATTTGAGATCAGATCAGTTGAAAGATCAAACAAGAAATTCAAGAACCATTGTATTGACGATATACTATAATAGGTTATCTAATTGTATTTGTAACAATTCATTCTCAGGATTCTCTGCTTTCAATTGGTTGATGGTTTCTGCATCCTTTTTGGTTGTTATGTAATTAATCGTATCAATGATTTCTTGTTTATTTGATGGTTGTTCAGGTTCTGTAACTTTAATATCATTTTTTTTAAGAACATCTTGAAATGAGCCCAGAAATTTGGAGTGTTCTTCTTCAATGTACTTAGATAAATTATTCAAAGTATTCGGTATATAATCTTCATCCAATTCTTCTGGTTCATCATATATCCCAAAACCTGATAGCTTTGGGTTTCTTTTTGGCGTTTTAGGCTTCATGTGAGATAGCTCGGACAAGGTGTTACTCAATTTGATCAATTCGTAGTAATTGTCATATATTATTGATTTTTTGGCTTGGTTATTTGAGGACAATTTTAAGCTAACAGAGTTTCGTAATTTCAAAACATCCAACACTGAAGAGTTTGCAATAAAATTGTTCAATTCCTCTGAGTTGGTTATATCTATGTCGTAATCTTTGACCGGTTCTTCTTTCGGCTCTGGCTTTGTTTCATCTTTGGGTTGGGCTTCATTTCCATTTAAATTATAAAAATCTTGTAATGCTTTTCTTCGGGATGAGACTTTTCTAGTTCTATCTGGTTGTGGAGTCGACGGTGAAGATACTATTGGAGAAGTCACTATTGGTGAATTAGGTATCAATGTCGATGAGTCACGAGACTTGCTAGGCTTTTTGTAAGACAAAGTATCAGACATGATATTTAAAGAATTATTTCGAGGCGCTACCTCAACAGTTTTAGATTTATCAACAGATACTCTTCTAAGTAGAATCATTTATAGTGGTGGTTCATCCTTTGACCTTTATTGAACTAAGTAACTATAGGGTACTTTATATTTGGTTGCTATTAGACCAAGTCAATACCATTTCGGTGATATTTCTGTCAAAACAGAACAAAATATGGATTTCGGGTCATCTTGATATTCACCACGATTTTTGCAGTCTAATTATGAAAGTGGTTAAATTTTTTCTATACTTATTTCATTATTCATTAATCCAACTATCTAAATATATCAAATCTTTCTCCTCGCTCAAATCTTCAATGGTTGACTTATAATCAAACACACTATATAATTGATTCTCCAATAGATAATTCTTAGTATACTCAGAGATTTGACCATCCAAATCTTTAATTGATTTATTCAACCCTTTTTCAACTATGCTTTGCCATGTGGTTTTAAAAACACCCGAACCTTCAGGGCTTACCTCTTCTATTTTATCGTCCAAGAGCAAAACATCACACAAAGATCTTATATCACTTAAACCTAGTTCGATACTTGATACTTTTGAATTATTAATCAACTGCATAATTTCATCCAAATCTACTCCTGGATGCTGAGCTATGTAACTTGTCTGTAGCGGGTTTGAACTGACGTCATCATACTTCGGTATCGTCCTTGACGTTATAAACCTCCATACAACTTCAACCAATGTATCGATGAATTCAGTATCCAATTCTGAATCTGTGAACCAAGGACCACCAGTGACGTCGATACTTGGCTGAACATTGTATAACATATAAATTTTTCTGGTTGGATACTTGACCGACTTGACACTTTTAATGTATCTGTTGTTTTCTAAAGACTTCAAACATTTGCTGACTATGTGTTGGTGTAAGTTTGTTTTAGCTTTAAGTGTTTTTGTCCAAATCCCTTCTCTTCCCGAAGCCTCGATGTGCTCATATATCATAGCTTCATCGTTGCTCATATTGAAAACTTTCTTTGCATCTTCTTCGCTGATAGCTTGAAACTTTATTTCATCACCAAATTTACTCAACTTGATTAACTTGTTGTTTATCAATTCTTGGAGGAAAAGCATCAATTCAGACTCTTTGACATTTCCTAGTAGGTTCTGAAGATCCTGCTGAGAGAACAGCTTGTTGGACCCCAACTCCCTCATCTTGTGATGAAGTAGATGAGCATCGTCTGAGACTGTAACTGACATCTGGGCTAAATAAATTTTTTTTTTCACTCGTAAAAAAGAGCTCTTCAATGAGTGATGATTTTTTAAATGAGTTGGATCAGTTTGGCAAGAGTAACAAGATAGGATTTAAAAAGATATCAGCTAAGACTCAGAATCAAAGAAAGTTATTGGTGTTAGAAGAAGACGAAGAGGATGAGGTTATACAGTTGAAGCCTTCAAAGTTAACTTTCAAGAAAAAGGAAAAAACTCAACAAGAGCAGAAGAAAAAGGTCAATTTGAATAGGTACAAACCGAAAGATGAGATTATTTTGAATCTAGACCAACTTGATGATGATTCCTTGATTTTCGACTCGCATGGTGCAGAAATATATCCTCAAAGTGAACAAAAATATGTTCCGGTCGACTCAAACCAAGACTTGCCTACCAGCAAACGAGAGTATTTAAATTCAGTGGTCAATGAATATAACCAAGAGAGCAAGAACTATGACGATGGAACCGAGAAACAAGACTCAAAAATAGAACTTGATGACGATAATGATTACGAATTGAATGACGAAGACATGGGGACTTTGAAACAATCCATAGATTTCAAAAACAAATTTAATTATGAATTGCAATCAGATGAAGAAAATGACGACACGCATAAACCAATAAAAATTTTATCGATTGATGAACAAATCAATAAAGTTAATCAGCTTATAAACGACTTGAAAATGAGTCAGAAACTTGAGCAACAGAAACAACAAGCGCTAACAAATGAATTGAACAGTGTAAAGTCCGCAAAATCAAATTTGATAGAAGAGATCAAGAAATTAGTCATATAGTTTTTTACTGATGCGTGGGTGCATTTTCAATTAACCGCGATTACTCAATTGGGTGAAAATTTTTCTTTCAATATAAATATCCCATTTGTCAAGCTCGATTATTTTATTCACTATGATGTCTTCAGTTAGAACAATCACTTCAAAGAAGCTTTTTTCCACTTCAATACCAGTATCAAGTCCAAAGCATTTGGTCAATATTTCTTCATTAACCAATGAGGAATTCAAATCTTTAATCGACAAGGCCAAGCAATTCAAAGAAATATATAAGTCAAACAACATCTCAGAAATAAAATCCAACCATGATAAATTGTTGGGTAAAACGGTTGCATTGCTATTTTCCAAGAGATCCACAAGAACAAGAATAAGTAGTGAAGGTGCAGCTAGTTTTTTCGGTGCCCAGCCAATGTTCCTTGGTAAAGATGATATTCAATTAGGTGTTAATGAGTCAATGTACGATACAACTAAAGTTATAAGCTCAATGGTCTCATGTATATTTGCAAGGGTCAACAAACATCAAGATATACTTGATTTGTGCAAAGATTCATCAGTCCCAATTATAAATAGTTTATGTGATAAATACCATCCATTACAAGCTATAACCGATGTATTGACCATTAAAGAGTCATTTGGCAACACAGAAGGATTGAAGCTAACTTGGATTGGAGATGCAAACAATGTTATCAATGATTTAGCCATAGCAGCATTAAAATCGGGTATACATGTATCAGTAGTTATACCAAAAGATGTCCAATTCGATCAAGATGTTCAACAAGATGCAACGAAACTAGCATCAGAACAGGAGTTGAAATTTGAAATTTTAAACGATCCAATCAAAGGTTTGGATAATTCAAATATTGTAGTCACAGACACCTGGATTTCTATGGGTGATGAAGATAAAAAAGCTCAAAAATTAAAACAATTCAATGGTTTTCAAATCTCCAAACAAATGATTCAAAACTCAAACATTAATCAGAATTGGAAGTTCATGCACTGTTTACCAAGACATCCTGAAGAAGTCGACGACAGTGTATTCTATAGTGAAAACTCGGTTGTTTTCCAAGAAGCTGAAAACAGATTATACGCAGCCATGGCTGTAATTGACGGTTTTGTTATCAACAAAGGAAATTTGAATATATGAAAATAAAGCTTGTTTATAAAGAAAGCATTCTCTAAGCCCATGAGTATATCCACAATTAAGTGCAATACTCATCACGCTATTAAGGTTAAAGGTAGCGTTCTTAGCGCCATATATTTTTGGTAATCGCAATTTTCTCAATCGGGGTTGTTTCCGCTAATTTATGTGATTTATAAGCTCCACAATTTTTCAGTTTCCTATATTTTTACTTATCAACCATATGTCTACAAAAGTTATAGTTTCTGGTGCCACTGGGTTTATTGCTCAGCATGTTGTTAAACAACTATTGGACAAAAGCTATCATGTTATCGGTACAGTAAGATCTCAACAAAAAGGCGAAGACTTGAAGAATTTATTCAGCAATAACAAATTATTGGACTTTGAAATCGTCGAGGATGTCGAAAAAGAAGGTGCATTTGATAAAACCTTGCAAAACCACAAAGATGCCAAAGTATTCTTGCATACTGCTTCCCCATTTCATTTTAAAGCAACGGATATTGAAAAGGAATTATTACAACCAGCAATCAATGGTACCAAAAACGCATTAAAAGCAATACATAAATACGGTGAAAGTATTGAGAATGTTGTCGTTACTTCTTCCTATGCGGCTGTTGCCACATCCACAGTTGAATCGGATCCAACTAAAACTATTACCGAGAAAGATTGGAATCAGGTTACTTGGGAAGAAGCTTTATCTGGTCCAATTCCAGGGTACAGAGGCTCCAAGACATTTGCTGAAAAGGCAGCATGGGAATTTTTGAGTCAAGAAAAGCCAAATTGGAAGTTGACTACAGTCAATCCAAGTTTTGTATTTGGACCCCAAACATTTGATTCATCAGTCAAGGATTCATTAAATACTTCTTCTGAGCTTATTAACTCTATTTTGAAGTTAGGCCCAAATGATGAAATACCGGCTGCAAAAGGAGGTTTTGTTGATGTTAGAGATGTCGCCAAAGCTCATATAATCGCGTTTGAAAATGCAAAAGCCGAGGGCCAAAGATTATTATTAAATTCAGGCAGATTCACATCTCAATCAATTATTGATGTAATTAATGAAAATTTTAAAGAATTGAATGGTAAACTACCAAAAGGTAACCCAGGCAGTGGGGATGAGATTATTAAAAGTCAATTGAGTACCGTTGACAACTCAAAAACGTTGGAAATATTAGGTTTCAAATTGATAGACTTGAAACAAACTGTTATTGATTCAGTCAAACAAATCATCGATGCAAGAAAAGAAAAGTTATAAAACCATTGAAATAAAAGCTGTATTCCAACCAATGGTTCAATATTATGAAAACTTTTATAATTATCAATTTTTTTCAAATTTCAGATTATTTTTCACTTAATGTATAGATTAAATAATAATTTTAGAATTACAAATTTGATTATTGACACTAAATTGACTTTCTTTTACACGTTTTGGTTTTTGATTATTTCATAATTCTTAGAGTATGATATTCGGCTTTTGTTTTGAAATTAAAGTTTGACCAGATTGAAATTAAAGTTTCAGACATATTTGAGGTAGCGCCCTATTGTAGTAGAAATTGTCACTTTCCTGTTTTGACTTTCCATACTTGTACATCAGCTCACAGAAGCTTACAGTTACTGAGATTTTGAACTTGAGACATTTGGATAATTTTTGATTTTTTGTTTATCATTCATGGTAATGGATTTAAAGGAGAATATTCGAGGTAATGGTTCATATATGGTAGATTGCTATGTGAAAGCCACAAGAGCATAGAATCAATTCAAAAAGCTCTCATTGATCTTAACAAAAGTGTTTAAACACGTGGATGAGAAACACACGTAATTAGCATATCATATCCATTGATAATAATATTATGTAGCTGGATATCTTGTACCTTGCAATCACAGAAGCCGCAAAATTAAGCTTTTTTCCTCGATCTTTGTTTTCTATTTATAAACTAAAGTGCCTGAATAATTTTTTCTAGATCTTCATCTTATCAGTTTTCCAAACAAGCCTTTGTTGAACGGCAGCCTAATAACTAGCTAAGTATTTCTAGCAATGAAGCAATACATAAGAGTGAAATCATTAGCGTTTAAAAAGACTTTGGTGGGTCTATTGTTAGCCTTGCTATTGGTATGGCCATTGCACTCTCTTTACAATTATTATCCTTTAGATTCAACAAAAGAGTATCTCAAAAACTTCTTAAACACAGATAAATTTACTGGCGATGTCAAATCCGCTCAAGCAAACACTCAGAGTCCTATAATTTTATTCCCAACTACTTTTCAAGAAAACCTGAATGAGGACCACAACATTAAAGATAAAGAGATAATCAAATACAACGGCAACTCATCGGCTATAAGTTACAATCAGTTGAACTATAAAACCAACGCACATGCTATAAAAATTTTCAAATCTAACACGGATACGAAAGATTGCTCGAAAATCAAAATAGATCAAGATTTAATCATCAGTGATAATTTTATCTTTGAAGAAGATTTCAAGTATATGGTCGAGAAATTATTACACCAGCTTGAAAATGATCCAGCGTTTAAACATTTGGATGGATTTTTTCAAAATAAAATACCAACCTGGCTTGCTAAGAACGAGTTCAAGCCACATTTTTATAAGTTTGCAGGGACATCGGTTTGGCTTAAGGAATATGGTGTTCATCTTATGGTCAGTCGTGTTTTATTTAGTAGAAAGGGTATTAAATGGAGTCCACAAATCTCATTGTTATATGCACAGATCTTTGATATCAATTGGCAAGAATTAAAAGATATAGAGTTGGTGATACCGGTTAAAAATCATGACGGTGTGAGACAGAACGAAGCTATTCAATTTCCTAAGTATCTACCAATAGCTTATTATTATGATTACAATCAAGTATTCAGAAGATGGTATGGACCTGAAGATACAAGAATTTTGTTAGTCCAAAATGAATTAGGTAAAGACGAGCCTTTGATTATATTTAATGCGCATCACAGATCTATCAAAAATGTAACTCAACCGGAGGGTAAAGACGATCAAAAGATTATAAACTTCCATTTCCACAGATCAATGTTTGTGGGCTGGCCTTTTAGGTATCAACTAGGAAAAGTAAATACTGATGGGTCTCTGGATGAACGATTTGATAATATAAAATATAACAAAGTTGCAGAATTAAGAATATGGAATGAGAAAAGAAAATGGATTGAAAAAAACTGGACTCCTTTTATTGATCCAAGTGAAAGAGTTCAAGATGAAGATAAATTTATATATTTGGTGTATCAATGGGACGTGTTAAGAATTTTGAAATGTGAAATTAGTGACTTTACAGGCGGTGATATAAGCAAATGTAAATTTTTTTACAAAGAAGACGTCAAAGGACATGCTAAAGTTGGTCCAATTAGAGGTGGAACCGAAATTATACCATTGACTACCATAAACCCAAGCTTAAATGGTTATTGGATGGGAATATTAAGAGCACATATAAATCATTGTGGTTGTGGTAGATCCATGTACAGACCAAATTTCTTTATTTTAAAAAGAGAAAAAGACACATTCAAAGTTTTATACCTTTCATCTTCAATATCGTTTGGTATACCAGTTAGCGGTTGGAGAAAACACGAGATATTGTGTGCCGAAAAAGATCCAAATGTATTGATTCCAAATGGAGTTTCGAATTGGGAAGTTGATCCAAAGTCGAAAAGGGACATACTCACGCTTTCTTTATCAGTAGCCGATGAGAATAATAGTTTGCTACATATATATGGCTTGAAAAAAATGGTAGAGGATTTGATACAGAATTACGATAAAAGCTCAGGAGACCACAATGAGCTAATGAAGTGTGTATTAGATTACTCAAAACAATTTTGCAAAGAATTTGGCGACGAGCAAACTAAGTTAGGAACAACAGAGGCTATATTTCTACAGAAAGAAGCTGATAAGAAGAAACAACAATAGTAAACAATAAATAAATGTATTATTTTTCCTTTCTCACCTAAAAAAAATTTTACAACCAAATTTAATTAATGAATAATGAGATCTTTTCATTGAATGAAGAGGCGTTCACACCTTTAAGTCATTATGGACCGATAACAAGTGTGAGGATAGTTGATAATTTGATTTTGGTTGGTTACGGACCCAGCTTGAAAGTTTACAATCACGAAAACCAAAAGATTGTTCTAGAAAAACAAATATTCAAGTATAATAAGATCCATAATATTGAGGTGAGTCCAAACAGGAAAAAACTTGTAGTCAGTGGAGAGAAATCGTTTTCTGTATTGGATTTCAAAGATTTATTAAATGGTGATGTTGAAGTGGTTGAAAAATGCATAAATGACTGGATTATAACTTCATGCTTTTTGAGTGATGATATTGTGTTATTACTCAATGCTTATAATAATGTATATCAAGTGAAACTCACAAATTATTCATTTACAAAGGTTCACTGTAACGAAAAGTCAATCTTGTACAGTGGATCAATTAATATTTTAAACAATGGAGAAATTTACATAGCTGCAGGTACCGTGATGAATGGGGTGATTATATGGAATTATAAAACTAAAACAGTACTACATAATTTGAAAGACCACGAAGGTTCGATTTTTGGGGTTAAAATCGACCCGCTGGGGAAATATATTGTATCTTGTTCAGATGATCGATCGATAAAATTATGTGATTTTAATACTGGTGATGTACTTTCCACCGGTTGGGGACATGGCTCAAGAATCTGGGGTTTATCATTTTTCAAAGTTTCTGAGGAAATCAAAATTATGTCAATAGGTGAGGATTGTACGTTGAGAATATGGAAATACCAACCTGAAGACCCTAATTTGATACAGCTAAGGTTATATGAAAATTGTCACAAGGGAAAGCATATTTGGTCCGGAGACATTGATGACTTGAATTTGAAAATTTGTTGTACTGGAGGTGCAGACGGAAAACTAAGAATACATGATTTGAAGCAGGAGAATAAAATTACAAAAAGATATTCATTAGAAGACATTTGTAGCTTTTGTGGATTTAAACTAGCGAAAAATGAATTTATAAGGGACTATCATGAGCTCAATGGTATGTTGCTAATATTGACGTCAGAAGGGCATTTGATTCAATTCAAAAATAATGAGTTTTCACTTATTGAATCTTATCTGAGCTTGAAAGGATTTGGCATTGTCAAAGGGTTCAAGGAATTGAACATATTTATAATAGCAGACATCAATGGCAATTTATTGATAATAAAAAATAAAGAGAAATACTGGATCAAACAAGACACACCTTTGAGAATTTCTAATATCTTCACATATTTCACGGGGGGAAACTATTATATCTTGCTTGATGTTCCAAATCCAAAGAGTCCATACATTTTACACAAATTAAACAAAGATTTTGAGATTATAGAATCAAAGCAAATCGAAAAACCTGATAGGTTCACAAATTTATCTTGCATAGCCATTGATGTGGAAAACAATTGGTTGTTGATAGGGACAAAAAAAATTACAGTTGGAGTAGTAAATTTGAACACAATGGAATTTTCAGTGTTTAAAAGGATTTCACCCGGAGATACAATTAGTCAAATTTCAGTAATAAACCAAAACAAAAATAACATTGATCTACTAATACTAGCTAGAGATGGGTTTTACACTTATGCCAAAATTACAAAAGCCGATGGTTTTGATTTAAAAATCTACCAACAAAATAAACTAACTAGAGGGTTTATAGAGGGTGGTTACATTTTTGAAAATGAATTATTTTTATATGGATTCAAATCCTCTTACTTTTATATATGGAACGAAACTAGACAAATCGAAATCATGAACGAATTCTGTGGAGGTAATGGACATAGGCAGTACAAACTTTTAAAAGATTTATCAAACCAGTCGTTTAAATTTACTTATGTTTTTAAAAATTATTTATGCATTTGCGACTTTAAATCAGAATTAATAAATTATGGTTTAATCGATCCGGGAACCCATGGTAGAGAAATCCGTGATTTGTCAATAAATCAGAATCTGAAACTATTGGCAATTATTGCAGAAGATTCAACCGTAAGTATCAATAAAATATTACCTACAGGTGAAATAGAAAACTATTGGTCCATGAACAATCATATCTCCGGGATGCAAAAAGTGAAGTTCTTCAATGATTTCTATGTGGGAAGTTCAGCAGCCAATGAAGAGTTTATATTGTGGAAATTGAACTTTCTTAACGACATTCCTACAATTTATGAAGTATCAAGGTTAGAAAAGACCAAAGATATACCAGATTTGAGAATCATGGACTTTGACTTCATCGAAATAAATAAAGATGAATTTATTATAGTTACTGTGTACTCAGATTCACAAATTAAATTGTGGAATTTCAAGAATAATTTTGAGTTGATCTCAAAATGGGTCTATAAATCTTGTTGCATTTTGAGTGCTCAATTTTTTAAATTGAAATTGAAATCGTATTTATTAGTTGCCACAACTGATGGATTTATCACAATTTATGATGTTTCAAATATCAATGTTCATTCAGTTGCATTATCAATACAATTGCATCAAAGTAGTATAAAAGCAATTAGTTTATATCCAATAGAAAATCATTTCATATTAATCACTGGTGGTGATGACAACGCATTGACTGTAAACAAACTTTACAACGATTATACATTAACTATAGATTTGATAGATCGTGAAGACTATGCAGCAGCATCTACAATTACATCAATAAGTAAAATTTCAAGTAATAAGTTTATCACAACTTCGATTGATCAGATTGTCAGGGAATGGACTTTCAACGACAAGCTTTCATGTGTATCGGCCAAATTTACAACAATTGCTGATACAGCATGTAGTGATGTTACACAAATTAATGACAAAAAAATAGTTGTTATTGGTGGTGCAGGTATAAGTTCGTGGCAATATAATTGATATATATTATCTAATCTAATTTTAATAATCTCAAACTAAATACAGTATCGTTAATGTTTTGTTCTTCTTCGGTGATTAATTTTGCTTGGTCAAATGTGGCTGAGAATTCTTCAATTGGAGTTTTAGTTGAATTTATCAATATCTCGTGGTTATTTTTGACAACATCTTTGAATTCAATTGTGTCTTTGATTAATTTATATTCAACTTTAACATCATCAGTTGTGTTTAAACCTACCTTCTTTCTTAATCTTTGAATTCTATTGATTAATTCTCTTGCTAACCCTTCACTGACCAATTCTGGATGTGAGTTAGTGTCCAAAATAACTAATAAATCTTGGAATGATCTGTATTCTTGACCTTCAACATCTTTTGAATCGTCTAATCCTTTAAGAACAACCAAATCTTCAGATATCAAATCAATGCCTGCAACTGATAACTTACCACAGCTAGCAAATTCTTTAACTTCTTCGGAACTAACGCTCGGCAAACCAGCTTTAACTTTTTTGGCATCTTGTTTTAACTTTTTACCCAAAACTGGCCAATCAGCAACACAAGAATATTTGACATGGTACTTAGATTCATCATCTGTTATAACGACGTCTCTAACATTTAGTTCTTCTTTGATGTAATTTTCTAATGATTTGATATCTTCAAGATATCCTGCATCTGCGTTTAACACGACCAATTCTTTGAGAGGAGTTTTCAATGAAATTAATTTTTTCTCTCTGATGTTTCTTCCCAAATCAATAACTTTTTGCATTCTACTGACTGCAAGTTCGATCTTTTCATCAAATAATTCTTCTCTAACTGATGGATAGCTTAAGAAATGTACTGATCCTAAATCAATATTTTTTGGATTTATTGCAATTTTTTCTAAATCTGATGTAGTGAAATATTCTTTGATTCTTTGATAGATACCATCGGCCAAATATGGAGTGAATGGTGCCATTGCTCTTGATAAAATTAATAAGGCTTCAACTAATGTATTTAACCCTTTCTTGGTATCTTCCAATCCATCCGGTGAACCTTTAATTCTACGACGATTAAATCTAATGTACCAGTTAGTTAAATCGTCAATAAATTGTAATAATCTTGGAACAACAGTGTATAATCTGTAACCTTTCATTTCGGTATGAATGAATTCAATCAAAGATTGAATTGATGCTAATAACCATTTATCCATAACATTCGTTGATCTTAAAGATCCGTCATAAACAAAATCAGTACCATTTGCCTTTTTATACAAGTTAGCGGCATCTTTAAAAAATTTAAAAGAATTGTACCATGGTAATAAAACAGATGAAACGATATCTTTGACACCTTCTTCTTTGAATTTCAAGGTTTCTGCTCTTAATACTGGTGAGTTGATTAAATACAATCTTAAAGCATCAGCACCATATTTTTCCAAAACGATACTTGGATCTGGATAGTTTTTTAATCTCTTTGACATTTTTTTACCATCGGCTGCTAACACAATACCCGTAACAATAACGTTTTGATATGGTGCAGTATTGAATAAATGTGTACCTAATACGGTAAGGGTGTAAAACCAACCTCTAGTTTGATCTAAACCTTCAGAAATGAAATTTGCTGGGAATGCATTTAAAAATTTCTTTTCATTTTCAAATGGATAATGTTTTGATGCAAATGGCATTGAACCTGATTCAAACCAACAATCAAAAACTTCTTCAATTCTTTTAAGTTGGCCTTTACCTTTTTGAGATGGGATTGTGATTGAATCAATACTTTCACGATGGATATCGGTGATATCATCTCTACCTGACAATTTTTTAAGTTCTTCAATTGAGCCAACACATACAATTTCTTCAAAATCTTCACTGGCCCATAATGGAATTGGAGTACCCCAGTATCTATTTCTCGAAATGTTCCAATCTCTGGCATTAGCAATCCAGTTTGAAAATCTCTTATCTTTAATATTCGATGGAACCCAATTAGTTTTGTCAACATTATCCAACATTTGTGGAATGATTTCACCAATTCTTACAAACCAAGCAGGAACAGTTCTATACATTAATGGGGTATCTGATCTCCAACAAAATGGATAACTATGCTTAGCTTGTGAATTTACTAAAATTCTTTCTTCTTCAACTAATTTTTTAATGATAACTTTATCGGCGTCTTTGAAATACATTCCTGGTGCAATCAAAACATTTGAAGTCATGTTACCTGAATCGTCAACAATACTTGGAGGTGGTCTTTTTTCAGTAATGACTCCCGCTGCTGTAGCACAATTGAAATCTTCTTCACCATAAGATGGAGATTGATGAACAATACCGGTACCGGAGTCATTTGTAACATAATCACCTAAAATGACTTTAAACCCATGATCTTTGAAATCTTCATAAAAATAATCAAACAAAGGTTTATATTTTAAGCCAGCTAAATCTTTACCTTGAATTTTTTCAACAACTTTATATTTTGCATCTTTTGGCTTCTTGTATAATGTAGAAATCAAGCTTTCCAACAAGATATAGTTTTTTTGTTTTTTCTCATCATAAATTTTAACATATTCAAAGTTTGGATTCACAGCTAACGCAATATTAGCTGGTAATGTCCATGGAGTCGTTGTCCAAGCAACTAACACGGTATTTTCGTCATCTATTAAAGGAAATGCAATTGTAATGGCTGGATCGTTAACCTCTTTATAGTTTTGCTGTGCTTCAAAATTTGATAACGGCGTAGTACAAGCAGTTGAATATGGCATAACTCTTAATCCTCTGTAAACAGAATCTTTTTTAAACAACTCTTTAAATGCCCACCATACTGATTCCATAAATTCTGGGTATAGAGTTTTATAATCATTTTCCATATCAATCCATCTACCTAATCTTTTAATAGTCCTTTTCCATTCATCAGCGTATCTCATAACAATAGATCTACACTCAGCGTTATATTTATCAATACCCATAGCATAGACATCTTCCTTCGAAGTGATACCTAATTTTTTATCGATTTCATGTTCCACTGGTAAACCATGAGTATCCCAACCAAATCTTCTTTCAACATGAAATCCATTCATAGTTGCATACCTTGGAATGATATCTTTTACTGTAGATGCTAATATATGACCATAATGAGGGGTACCTGTTGCAAATGGTGGTCCGTCGAAAAATGCAAATGGAGGCAAGTCTTTAGTTAATTCTAATGTCTTTTGAAAAGCATCTACCTGATCCCATAATTTGATGACTTCTTCCTCTTCTTTTGGGAAACTAAATGCTCCAACTGGAGTGTTATCCTCTTTTTCACTCATTGATCAATGTGATTTGGAAAAACAAGAATCTTTGAATGACTAATTACTTTGAAACAATTATTAAAATTTTTTTTTTTCAGTAAGACTCATTCAGATTGACAGAATGAATAATTATCAACAGATTAATATTTTTTCACACGACCTGATCCAACTACATATGAGTTTTGTATGAAAATAACTCATCAGATATTTAAGAACGTCTTATTGAAATTAACCAAAGGTCATGAACTACCAAATAAAGTGGCTATAGCATTGTCTGGTGGCTCAGATTCAATGTTATTGACGTATTTATTGCATGAATACAAACAGCGGTATCAACCAGATTTAGAATTGCATGCCATTACAATAGATCATAAATATAGAGTAGAATCGACTTTGGAGGCTTTGAAAATTGAAAAAGTTTTGAAAAATTGGAACATTTCACATTCAATAGCTCAGTTGACTTACGAGAAAGATCCAAAATTGATAACTAATTTTGAAGAAGTTGCAAGACACAAGAGATTTGAAACAATACAATCACTTTGTCATGAAAATGATATTTCGGTGTTGTTTTTGGGTCATCACTTGGATGATCAATTGGAAACATTCATACAAAGGTTACAAGGTAACTCATCGATCTTTGGTTTAGCTGGAACCAGAAAAGCTTCTTTATTGCCAAGTTCTCGAGATCTTCCTCCAAATGCATTGAAAAAAAATATCAATTTGTTGAGACCATTATGGGATTTTCAAAAGGACTCTATAATAGAAACCTGTCGAGTAAACAACGTGAAATATTTTGAAGACCCAACCAATAAAGATGTCCATTTGACAAGAAGAAATTATTTAAGAAACTTTATCAAGGAGGTTATTCCTGATTCTAATTACGACATTATTCAAAAACAAATGTTGATCAATTCTCAAGTGGAATGTAGTAATTTTGCAGATTTGTTTGAAAAAACAGCTAACAATTTATATCATCACTTGCTTGAAAAATCTTGGTATGAAGAAATACCTGAACTAGGTTCAATCAGAATCAAATTATCCAAAAAATGGTTTAATAAGGATAATGAATTAGTCACAAGTCGATTTCTTTATCAAAAATTGCATTCAATATCAACTTCAAAGCATTATCACTGGGCCTATGCAAAATTAGAAAGGCAATTGATACCCAAAATTCGAGGTTTTATCAATTCAAATGAATATGGAACACATAAATTGACCATAATGAATTGTCTATTTGTTATCAACGTCAATATGGAGACCGTATCGTTGAATATCTCAAGATGTAATGTT
Source organism: Insectozyma parachauliodis (assembly GCA_030565145.1). NCBI lineage: Eukaryota > Fungi > Ascomycota > Pichiomycetes > Serinales > Debaryomycetaceae > Insectozyma > Insectozyma parachauliodis. Next base: position 39,613 of record JAJMBB010000021.1, on the reverse strand, counting down.
GCTAGGTTTGAAGTACCACATATTTCATATCTTGAGAATTTGACAGAATCTTGGAGTGAATGGAGATTGTTTGATTCTAGATTCTGGCTAAGATTCAAGTCTAGCAACCCAAATTTGACGTCTCTCAGAATCATTCCTTACTTGCATCGACAGCATAAAGATTTACTCGATGAACGATTAATAAAAAGCCGTCTTGAGATCACTAATACATTGAACACTTTACCCTGCGTTGTATCTAATGGTGTAATCATTGGATTTCCCACATTGAATATCAACTCAAACAATTATCAAGTGGAATGGAGCCAGAAAGTTAATAGATTTGATTATTACCAATACAAACTGTAATTTTTTACGTGTATAATTGCGCAAATAATTTTCATTCTAAACAAAAAACATTACATCAGATAGTCTTTACCACACACCACCACTGAGAGCATCATGCCCTCTACATCTTTTAAAGGTTTAACTCATGGCTCCAGTTTTAATGCTGGTGGCGGAATACCTCATCAACCACACTTACATTCTCAAACCTCCTCTCAATCAATTTTGCATCAAGCTTTGACCCCAAGGTCAAAAGCAATACCGTCTCATAAACCGTCATTAATTAAACATCAACAGCTTTATAAACTAAGTCATCAACGAATAAATATAGATGTTGATTTGTCGAACAATTTTATAGAAGGATTCACCGAACTAACTATAATACCCACATCTAATACCTTAAAATTAATAAAGCTCGATTGTCGAGAAATGCTTATCAAGGATGTTATAATAAATGATACAAAATGTACAAATTATGTTTATGATGATGTTTTGTACCTTAATGATCCGTCATTGTTTGATGAAAAGATTAAAGAAAGGAAAATCAACTTAATGGATTTATATTCAGATACAATTGATATTCATCAACACCATTTTATTAAAGAGAAATTGAGTTACATATTTGGAGAAGAAGAAGCGAACACTCAAGAATTAAAAATCCTACTACCAGAGAACATGATTTTTGAAGTAACAAACATAAGTTCATTAAATACCCCAGGTAGTCATCCAAATACAGCCACCCCAACCCACTTAAAATCAAAAAACACATTCAATGAAATATACACCTCAATCACGGTCAAAATCAATTATGAACTAAGAAATCCAAAAAATGGAATTAATTTCATAACCAATGAAGATATTGATAAAAAAACATGGCATGCATATACACTTAACTCTGACTATAATGTATCAACATCTTCTTGGGTTCCGTGCATTGATAATTTTTGGGAACGATGTACGTGGTCGCTAGAAGTTAGTATACCTAGATCACTAAAAGACATAGGTAATCCAAGGGTGATTGGTTCAAAAGAGGCTACGAATGATGAAGATGTTAAATTACAAGACCTCAATGATGAGATTGGGGAGGATGACGATCATGAAGGAGAAGAAGATAGTGATGATTTTGACTTAACTGTTTGTTCTGGTGATTTTAACAACGTAAAAGAAACTCCTCATCCTACTGATTTCTCCAAAAAAATTGTTTCTTGGTCAATATTTAATGCAGTCTGTGCACATCATGTAGGTTGGGTAATTGGTTGTTTTTCAAGTTTTACTTTACCACCAATTACTGAAGCAACGAAAAGCAAAGACGAAGAGGAAGATGAAACAACAAACGAAAACTCCAATTTTGATGATAGAGATGGAACAAACTCACCTGTTATTATTTATGCGTTTCCACAGGATATTGAACTTGCAAAAAACACTTGTATTATAGCAAATCGAGCTCTAGATTATTATCTGAAAGAGTTTGGTTCTTTTCCATTTAGTTCTTACAGCATGGTATTTGTCAAATTTTCACCTTTATTGACTAATGGATTTGCAGGCTTGACTATTTTATCAGACCAGTTATTTTATCCACCAACTATGATTGAACCGATGTTTACCACAACTGATGTATTGTTAAAAAGTATGGCGTCACAATGGGCAGGCATCAATATCGTACCACAAAGTTTCAACGATATATGGTGCACAATAGGAATTGCGGGCTTCATGGCTTTGTCTTATATCAAAAAGTTAATGGGTTCAAATGAGTATCGATATAAAATTAAAAATCTTATGAATCAAATAGTTGAAGAAGATGTGGGAAAGAAACCCATTGCTATGCAACTCTTCAAATTTCCTGTATTTGAGACAGACTTGGAATTTTTATGGCTCAAATCTCCAATTGTTTTCTTCATATTGGATAATAGAATGATTAAAACTGATAAATCTTTTGGGTTATCTAGGGTGCTACCAAAATTATTTCTACAAGCGATGTCTGGAGATTTGCCCAATGGTACCATATCCACAGATCATTTCCAAGCTGTTTGTGAAAAAGTTAATAGAAACAAATTAGATAGTTTTTTCAATCAGTGGGTTTTCAAAGCAGGTTGTCCAGTTTTCAAAATAAGTCAAAGGTTTAATAGAAAGAAAGGTATGGTTGAAATGAATATTCGTCAAGTTCAACATCACGAACACAAGTATCGCAGATTGAAAGAAGAGACATATGTGGATGATGCCATATCTTATCTCAACGATCTAAAATCTTATCCAATACAACCGATATTCACTGGTCCCATGACTGTAAGAATACATGAGTCTGATGGATCTCCATATGAGCATATAGTCGATCTTAAAGATGGTAATGTCAAATTGGATATTCGATACAACTCAAAATTTAGAAAAATCAAAAAGAAAGACGAAGGTATTGATCCTGGTATAAATTTCAATCAATTCGGTGACGTTTTATCAACCTTGGAAGAGAAAACGCAATGGAATCTTCAAGATTGGAATAAAAGAGATGAAGAATCTTTGAGTAGTGAACCATTTGAGTGGATACGAGGAGACGTTGATATGGAATGGATTGCGAAAATCGATGTGAAGCAGCCTGATTTTATGTACGGATCACAATTAATTTATGATAGAGATGTCGAAGCACAAATGGAAGCAATAAGATATTTTGGAGAGTTGGAAAAACCAACAAAGATTTATTGTACTGCTTTGGTTCGTACCATAATGGATACAAGATACTTTTACGGTGTTCGGATTGCAGCAGCAAGAGCTTTAGCTACTTGTTCTAACGAGGCAAACAATTTTATGGGTGTTGCTTACTTGATCAACACTTTTAAAAAATTATATTGTTTTCCGGATAGTACCATTCCCAAATCCAATGACTTTAGTGATTTCAGAAGCTATTTAATTCAAAGGTCTATTCCGCGAATTTTAGTTTTGGTCAAAGACAACTCCGGTAAAGTACCGAAGGCAATCCAAAATTTATTGTTGAATTTAGTAAAATACAACGACAATTCCATGAATCATTTTCAAGATTCTTTGTACGTTGCTGAATTAATTGAAAATTTGACTACGAGTGCAGTAAGTGGTTGGTCAGACGATTCTAATGAAAAATTCGTTCAACACGTAGTAACGGAATTGAATAGGTTGCAAAAACTAGACCAATGGATGCCGTCGTATCATAACATAATTGAAATAACTTGCATAAGATCTAAAATTAAAATGGCATTAGTTGGAGCAATCAAGTTATCGTTTGAAGATTTGTTGATATTGACATTAGATAAATATCCTATGGAAAGTAGAGTTGAATCTATGAGAGGATTATTAGAATTGGGAGGGTTGAAAAATAAGTGCATTTTGCATTACTTCTTGAAATTGTGTTTGTTGAATTTTTTAAGACCTTCATACAGAAAGAAATTGATTGAAAGTTTAATCAAAGCATTGGTATCTGTAGCTATACATGGTAGCATGTCTGCTTTGGATGATCCTGAATTCCAGACTGCAGAGCATAAGAGTGATATAAAATCAACTGAAAATCAAATGATCATAATAGATGAAGGTTCGAATCAAGAAATGAAGACAAAACATGATTTGGTAGCTCGAGAATCCATAAAAGGTTCGATTCAAATCTTGAGGAGAGATTTTGCCATTGGCAAAGGGTTAAGAGATGTTTTCTGGGAATTAATTCATAGTTCCCTAATATCGATAAATGAAAAAAGAAACTTGTTTTACATAATACAAATTTTGTACGATAGTATTGATGCATTTAAAATTAAATTTAATATTCCAAATGTACCAGTACAAGAATTGAAGAAGAAAGTGATCGCCAGGAATTTGGGTGACGGTAAAGTGATTTTCAAACGAGAAGGTAGATTTAAGATTCAACTAGCTAATAGAAAGATTTTAAACCCTACTCCTAAAGTAGTTGAATCTAAACCATTGAGGTTATCATTGAGGACTGCACCTAAAGCAACACCACCTGTTCACAAGTCGTTGGTTGAAGATAATGCTGGTTTGATAACGATAAAATTACCAAAAAATAGGCTCAGAGAGATCAAAGAAAGAAAAGTTGAAAAAGCTACCTCAAATGTGTCTGTTGCAGGTTATGTAATTACTTTAAAATCAGATAAGTTAAAACAACAATCGGTTCATCGCTACATCAAAATAGATGTAAAAAGAAGAATTATTGAAAGATCAAAAACTCCTTTCAACGATGACCTGCAATTTGTTGATGAAGATACAAAGTCATCTCGCGAAGAAGATGAGAAAATGAATAATGAACCTATTAACCATGACATCAAAGTCGATGAAACTGAATTTGGTAACCATGAAGAAACAAATTCTTTTGATAAAAAGGACAAGAACTTAGAACCAGTCGTAATTGAAACAGATGTTAAGGAACAATCAGTAGATGAATCAAAAAAATTAAACCAAGACGATAGGCTGGAAAATATCAATCAGAATGGGCTCGACAGTGAATCCAATCAAACAGAAAGTTCCGGCGAGAAAAATATCTCAGACGGTCAAAAGAATTCAGAAAATGAAGACTTTCAAAATGTTATCAAATCGCTGGAAAAAAAATCAACTGCAAACAGCCCTGAGCTAGTCAACACCCCAGAAATGACACTCGAAAATTTGGAAGACAAAGAAGTCAATGCATCAGATCAACCTGGGGTTGAAAAAGAGGAAAAAATCAGTGACGATCATAAACCCAAATTACCAAAAATACGATTTAAATTGTATAAAAAAAATGAGCCCAACAACGAAACCAAACTCTCTCAAGCAAACGATAATGAGGGCGACAAAGTTAATGGTAATCACACTCAACAATAAACTGTATCAGAATGTTTAGGTTCTAGTTCAATACATGTAACATTATACTACTCTTTTTCTCGGTCCAGCTTTTTTTAGTAAACAGCCGAATTTTTTCTATTGCAAGTAATAAAATATCTGATCAGTCAAATCGATAGCCACTGTAATGTCATTCAGTAATTATCTAACGTTCAACATATCTAAATCAACACCTACAACGTCTACGAATAACACAAACACAACCTCAATCAAATCATCAAACGTTCAAAAAGATGAGGCGGCAACAAATAAAACCCCACCACCAACTTCATCCACAATAGATTCTCTATCGTCATCACCGAATCCGTTATTATCTAACGTTTTAAAGAGCAAGTTGGACGGTTCATTAGGTACTGCTGAACCAATTTTAACAAAAGACGAGAATGTACTTTCTACACCTCAGAAGTCTGATTCTAAGCCGGATTTAATTGAAATATTTGATAAATTTGACATGAAGAAGAAGCATGAATTCGACGCTCTGGTTGAGAATGAACATGCTGATGAAAAAAGTGGTTTTATTGCAGAGGATTACGAAACGAAAATAGAGAAAATGGAACTGGAAGGTGAAGAAGATTATAACGAAGATGTATCCGTTAAAGAAACTTTAGAAACTAAACCAACCTCGAGTCATATATTAATAGGTATGCAACCATACAGCACCGAAGATTTTGAAGCTAGTCTGGAATCAAAAGTGGAACATAATCAACTAATAGGTTCAACAAAAAACAACGATCTGGCTGCTGAAAATCAAGTTTTAAACGAAGGAAATCCGGAAATACCGAATCTTGATGTTGAAACTAACAATTCAGAAACATATAATCAAGAAACAGTAAATGAAAGTGTCAATAGTTCTACTCAAGAGCACACAGAGAATGATAACAAAAAACCATCAAACAACGAAAGTATAAAAGTAGAAGGAGAACTTGTCGATCTTGCCGGTGATAAAGACGATCAATCATCTGTTGAAGAATATCAAGTTGAGCCTATATCCAGCAAAGATGAAACGAGCCAAGATTTTAAAAAATCAAAATTCAAAATTAATTCTTCTCAGCAGCACCAACAATCACACCGACCTTTTGATTTCCAAACTTTTTTAGCGCAATTACGTAAAAAAAGTGCTGACCCATTGGTGAGATATATCAGGTCTTTTTTGGGATCTTTTATAAAAAAGGGCCATACTTTTACGGCAGAACAAAGAATCAAAATTGTATATGATTTCAAAATCTTTATGAATGAAAAATTTTCGATATACGAACCATTCAAATCTATGGACTCAATTGACCTTGAGAATTCAAGAGAAGGATTAGAAAAATTAATCATGAATAGAATTTATGACTTTTGTTTTCCCCCTGATATAGTGAAAAATAATTCATCAATTTATATACCTGAGCCATTCCAAATATCATTGACAGAGGATGAGTTATTCAGAAAGCAATTGGAAAAATATGCATGGATAAAAGGAGAACATCTCGATATCGACACAAGTGAATTGACCACAATAATTGTCAAAGATAATGTCAACTTTCTTGATTATGCGATTCAAGAATTACAAAAAATAAATAATTATAGAGCACCAAGAGACAAGATTATATGTTTATTGAATTGCTGCAAAATTATTTTCAACTTTTTAAAATTAACAAAGAAAGAATCAAATGCTGATTCTTTCATACCCATTTTGATCTTGGTGATAATGAAAGGCAACATTGAACACATTCACTCAAACATATCGTACATCAAAAATTTTAGAGGACTAGAATGGTTGCTACATGGAGAAACAAGTTATTATATGGCATCAATTGAAGGTGCACTAAGTTTTATTGAGAATCTTTCTGAGGATGATATCACATTAACACCAGAGGATGAGTCCAATTTAAACATGTTGAAAGAAGTTTTTATAGATATAGACTCAAGTATTTTAAAGCTGAAATTCTTAGCCAACAAAGGTGATTTAAACGAAGTCTGTTTGGAATTAAGTAGTTTTTAAAATACAAGAAACCATTTGAATTTGGCGCGTAAATTTACTACATAAAGATGTAAGGTATTTGTTATCTCTATCCAGTTTGTTTATCATCTTTTTTTTTGTGTAATCTGGATTTGCAAACCGTTTTGGGATATATTATCATGATCTTGAATTATTGATTTAATATAAATAGTCAACTAATGTAGAGAAAGATTACTGAAAGTCACATTAATTAACAATCTTATTCAATATGCCTATGAAATATAAACCAGCTGCTGAAGGTAAAGCCGTCAGACCTCCTCAAATTCCTTCACCAGGAAACAATTCATTTTTAGGTGACACTTTCACGTCAGATGCTCCAAAAGAACAACAAATGTCATGTGGTTTCTACAAGCAAGAGAAGGGAGAGCCATTGGTTTACACCTACAGCTATGATGAAATGAAGATCATATTAGAAGTTGAAGGTGAATATTGGATCAGTGATGAAACCGGTTATAAAGTCAGTGTAAGTCCTGGTGATGTATTCTACTTCAAGAAAGGTACCACCATTACTTTTGAAACAACTGGTTATGGTTTAGCTTTCTTCACTGGTCTCAGGCCAGAAGGTGAATTGTAGATTGTATATTGTAATGCATACACATTTTTTTTCAAATCACTCGCGATATTCTTAGAATTTCTAAACAGATTATTATTTTCAACTACAAATGCCAATCGATTATTCTAAATGGGATAAAATTGAAATCTCAGACGATTCAGATGTTGAGGTTCATCCAAATGTTGATAAAAATTCATTTATAAGATGGAAACAAAGGGATATTCATGAAAAAAGAGTTCAGAGAAACATTGAAATCAAACAAATATTGGTTAATTTAACGATGTACGCTAAATTGAATGCAAGAGTGGATTACTTGTTGTCAAAACTATCATTGAAAGAACTTTCAGATAATTCTCTTGTTATGAAGACACTTGATGCTGAGTTTGATTCTTCTGAAAAGTTTGATTATGATAAATTAATCCAACAAAAGGGTGATACATTAAGAAAAGGTTTAAAAGACTTGACTTTTGCTCCTGAAGAAATTGAAAACACTCCTTGCTATAATGAGATGATTGAAGATTTGTTTGTTCAAATCAAGGAAGACCATGAAGATGCTAAAACCGACGGCAAAAAATTGTTTGAATATCTCAAGGAACATAGGGATAGAATTGATGATGTTTTAAGTAAGCAAACTATAAAATTGGACGATTTATTGAATCAAAAAGCTCAATTGATTACTAATGAAGATCTACACACAGGGTTTGATTCATCTTTCATCAACAAAGATAAAGAAGAAAGTGTCCCAAAAACTAGAAAACAAACAACAATTGAAACAATAAATTCTCCAAATACCGTAAAGGAAACTTCGGAAACAAAATCAGAAGCTGAGATACTAGAGGAATTGGAATTATTACTGGAAACAAAAAAATTTGGAGAAATTCCAGCTAAAGATTTTTCAAAATCTGCTGAGTATTTAATAAAAAATTACTTTATATGTACAGAACAACAAAAAGATGCCTTGATTATGACAGCTTTTGATTTTCAATTAGAGAATAACTCCCCAAAAGCTAAGCAGATTATTCATCAAGCTTTGTTATTGCAATATATTTCACAATTGACAGGACAAAATAGTACAAAAGATAATACCATCAAAGCAATAAAATTATTTTTTAGTAAGTTAGGTGATACATCTGCGCCTGCTAGAGTTGCATTTGATGAAGATGTGAAAAATACTTTCAATCACATCGTCAACAGATGTAATATCATTAATCAAGAAAGAAATGCACAGACTGAAGGTGAGGAATTGATTCAGTTGAGAGCTTTGGATGATGATACAGAATTGGTTGTGAACATTCCAAAAGAAGACACAAAAGAATATGAAATTTTTAGTAACGAATTACCATTGAACTTTCAAGAAGCTTTCAGAACAGGTAAAATAGATGAAGTGAACAATGAATTTGCTAAATTAAAGATTGAAGATGCTGAAACAATTTTGGAAATTATTAATAACTGTGGTGTTATAGGGATCAATGGAGTTTTAGAAAATGAAGATGAATTTCAAGAATTGAAAAAAGAATATGAACAAGCTCATGATGATCAAACCCAGGTAAATAGTGATGATATTGTAGATTAAATAGTTTATACAACTATAAATTACTTGTTGCTCAATCTTTTTAATGTGTCTAAAAATGCTTCTGTTGAAGAGGATTGTTGATTATTAGGCTGGGGAGCCGGAGAATACGAGCTCTGACTTGATTGTAATTGAGCCAACAAAGCATTAACCTGGTTACTAGGTGGGTTAGGGTTAGCAGGAGGAACAGTACCATATGGAGTTGCTTGCTGTTGGTTATAGTTACCATAAGAATACGGCTGTGGCTGAAGTGGCGCTTGCGGTTGTGCTTGTGGTGGTTGCTGTTGATGCTGTAATACACTTATAAGGTTTTGTACTTGAGACGGGTTTAAACCTTGTAAAGATTGCATCAAATTGTTATTAGCTGGTGGTTGAGAATACTGCGGTGGAGGAACACTGCCATAGGCATTGAAAGATTGCTGTTGTGGCGGTACACCATATGGTTGTTGCTGACCATAAGCTTGTGGAGAAGAGCTATATGGTTGTTGCTGTACATAAGGTTGAGGTTGTTGCGGTGGAAATGAACCATACGGCTGGGGTTGAAAATTGGAATGGTGATTAAGTTCATTCATTCTATTATTACGTCCATAACCGTGATCATTGTGCCTGTTATTGTTTCTACCATTTCTACCTCCTCTACCTCCTCCTCTGGATTTACCTCTATGCGTATGAAATTGAGGTTGATCTCTTGAATTGTCGTTATAGTTAGTATCTTGCATGAAGTATGGTGGAGGGCTATTTCCATACTTTTTCAATTTAGCTTTTGACATAATTTCAGCCCCTTGTTCAGCTTCTATATCAGCGTATTCATCAAATTTGATACCACCATCAGGTGTGTTTTCATAAGTTTGAAGATCTATTTTTTGTTCCTTTATAACACATGCACCCAAAACACCTGAGTATGCAGCTTCGCTCAAAACATCTGTAATATTTCTTTGAGTAACATCCTCTGTATCAATAGTAATTTTCAATGAAGCAAAAGCTTTTTTGACTTTTCTAATGAAAAAAACTGAAGATTTGCCTGTAATGTACACTATGCAATCCACACTTCCTTTCTTTTTCTTACGAGCAGGCTCTTCTCCTTCATTTCCTTGTTCCCTTTCTCTACCTCTTGCACTAAAATTTGGGTTATTAATTTCAGGATTTCCCGGTCTTCTTGATTTTTGAGGTTTCGATGCATCTAATCTCAAAATTTTGTTATGCAAAGGTACATTAGTTTCCCCTTTTATACATGCTAAACATGCTTCTGAGGTTCTAAATTGGGTAAAACCATAACCGGCTTTGATAGCTATTTGTATAACTTCTCCGTATTGATTGAAAATTCTGAATAAATCTTGCTTAGAAATTGTATTAGCAGGTAAATTACCAATGAATAGTCTCAGCTTATCTGGAAATTCATCCCAATTTTGTAATGTCATGTAATGATTTTCTCTTTGAATAAACTCTTCATAATCTTTTTCTTCTTCTGTTGACATTGGTGCGGTTATATTTGGTCTTCTACAAAATTCATTTACAGGAACCAATGGTATAGGGTCTTTCAAATTTTTGAACGGTTTATTGTAGGAATAAACTTGATCATAGTTTACAGTTCTATTTGAGATATTGATACCACGTTTGTTCAATTGTTCTTGAATTCTTTTTACTTGCTCTTCTGGTGGTAAATCGTGAAACGTCGGATCATTGATTATTTCGGTTTGTTTTATAGCTTCAAAAGCATCTTTGATAGCCAGTTGTGAATTAGCTGATTCTTCGATTGAAGATGTTGAAGGTTCTGTAGATGTAGACACTGAAGGTTTTGGAGGAAGATCAGGTAAATTAGGTAACAGATCCGAAACTGGCTTTATAGGTTCAATTTTCGTCTCAGTTTTGCTTTCAACTTCGTCTCCGCTTTCAACTTCAGGTTCATAATCATCTTCAGACTCATTTGCTACAGGTGCTTGTTCCTTATCTTCATCTTTTAATACGACTTCAAGATCATAGTCGTCATTAGTATCGGACTTAGCATCAACATCTTCCAGTCCTTCGATTACATCTTTCTGTTCATTATTTGATTCATTTTTCTCGGGTTCATTATGTTCGACACTTGAATTGTTGTCATCTACAGTCAACTTTTGCTCTTGAGTAACCTCAACACTAGGATCGTTTTGTAAATTTTCAGAGCTCTGTTCTTGAGAGTCCACGTCTTCTTTCGGTTCAGCCTCCTCAGGTTTGTGAAGATTAATAGGTGTGACTTCCATAGTCTGGTGGATTTTTAAAGTGTGCAACGTTTAAAAAAATGAATGGCAAAAACAACACGACCTCGTGAGTCCTTCACCAATGTCTCATTTTCAAAATTCCTAAAAATGACTAACGAAACTTTTCTGAACCTTTTCATCCCAAGCTGGTTTTGATTCTCTCAAGTAACACTCTTGCTATATATATGATTTAGCTGTTGATAATTCACGTTATGTGAACAAGGCCAGAACTATTAAAGTATTTAAATCTTAAATGTTATATGTTTCTAGAGTGTTCTTATATTTGAATTTAAAAGTGAATTTTATCAAATAGAGAGCTGCAACTCATGCCTCAACTCTTGTTGCAAAAAATGCATCATTGGTGAAATGCGGCTTTTTTCTGATCTCAATCAAGTCTTTTTAATACGTGCTATTCAATCTAGATTGTTATGGCTAAAAAATCCTGTACATAACATTATTCCAAAATTGTAGATAATCAAAACATTTGAAATTATCTGAATCAAACAGATTTCAAGTTACTAATCCTACAATCCCATACTCTAAATCTTCCAAAGAATGGCACTTTTTCAAAATTTTAATACTCACTCTTTAAGAGCTACTAGAGGTTTCAACTTGAAACACTCCTCACCAATATCATCACCAAATCCGATAAGTAATTCGGTATTACCAAACGATAAGAAGCAAAATAATTCAAATCAAAACCCATATCAAACTATAAATCTAAACACTCAATCATCTGGTCAACAAGTTTCGTCTCATAAGGATATCAGAAATTATGCTGAACAGACTTTAGGATCCGACAATGCATTAATTCAAGCTGTCAAATTACCAAGAGATGAAGATGTTAATGAATGGCTTGCCATACATGTCGTTGATTTTTATAACCAAATAAATATGTTATATGGTACAATCACAGAGTTTTGCTCACCAAAATCTTGTCCTAGAATGATTGCAACTGAAGAATATGAATATTTATGGCAAGAAACTAATAGTAATAATTTGGATTCCGTATCATCTCCTAAAAGACCTGTTTCACTACCAGCTTGCGAATACATAGAAAATTTGATGAACTGGGTACAGAATTTTTTTGACAATGATAATATATTCCCTTCAAAAATTGGAGCTCCGTTCCCACATCAATTTCCTACTTTGGTCAAGACTATATTTAAAAGATTATTTAGAATCTATGCTCATATTTACTGTCATCATTTCCATGAAATTAGCGAATTGGGATTACAGAGCCACTTAAACACAAGTTTGAAGCATTATGTATTATTTGCTAATGAGTTTCAATTGATAAGTCAGAAAGATTATGGACCATTAGAAGATTTGGTGGAAACAATGTTGAATAAATAATTAGAATAATTGCACCTCTGCCATGATGCATAAATGATCACTTGGATATTGATATAATCTTGGTTGACCAGATGGAGGCTTACCCATTTGATCAGGACGAGGTACGAACAATAATTTGGTTAATCTGATTTGATAACTGGCTAGATCCTCAAGTTTATCTATCTTTGATGAAAAATCTTCTTTATCCCAAGGTACTAATAAAAAGATGTAATCTAGCATTCCACTCCACTTGTCTGTCCAGTTTGAAAAAGTTGGCTCATTTCTATAATTTTGAGAGTTTTTTGGATCAACAAAAGTATAGCCAACAGAATATAATGATATTGCTCGTAGATTCAAATTATTATGAGCTTGCTCTAATTTCTGCATTGCAAATTCTTGTTCTTGGTTAGGAACAAACGTTGAAGGCTCTGGATCATTAGGATTACCTTTCCGTTCTTCCTCTATTTCGTCTTCATCTTCATCAATACATCTTTCCTTCGAAAACTTGTAGCTTAAACTGCATCCTAATACGTTTTTCACTTGCTCTTTGTAAGTAATAGGTTTAGCTGTTATTGATAAATATGGAGCATCAAAAGGCTCTGAATTCGTATCACCGGTTAATAACATGTAAAAACCTTTGCTGTTACCACTCAAGATTTCTAATGTGTGGAAAAATTCTTTAAATTTGGATAGTATCATGTATAATTGTCTAGTTCTTTCGTAGGTACCAAATGGGTGCCAAAAAAGGTGAGTTGTACCAATCATAATTCCGTTTTTCAAATGGGGATATTTCAATTTAACATGTCCTCGAAATTCCAAACATGCTATAAATGCAACATTTTTTGTGTAAATTCTTGAATCAGGTAACTCTTTCAAATCTTGATCCAATTTAATGAATGCCTGGTGAGAACATTGAAAAATGTTATGTTTAAATCCGATAACTAAACCATGGTTTTTAGTGTTGTATCTGTAAAACTTTAATTCATACCCTAGTTTGGCTAAATTTTCTTGCCAGAAAGAATTGAACTGAATTTTATCACACTCTTGCAATGTTAGAATATCTGGGGCATAGTAGGAAATTTCCAGTAGCAAAATTTTCGATCTGATATGCCACTTTAGTATTTTGCCATTTGTTGAATATAACTCTCTTCTGATCAAAGTTTGAGCGAGGATGTTGTAGCTCATGATTTTTACTGCAAACCCATCATTTTCACTTATTTCTACAAAGGGTCGCTTTATAAAATGGTCTGGTTCAGGTGGAAGAATTAACCCCAATTCTTCTTTGCGTTCTCTCTCTTTCTCCTTCCTCTCATTTCTCAATTTTCTTTGCTCCTCTATATACTCAGGTGTTAATAGTTTTGGATCAAATGGTTTTTTATGATTTTTGTTTGACATTTTGACAGCTAAATTTATTAGAAAAAATCATCAACATAATGAAAATTACTACAAAGTTGGATCATATAAGTACAAACACATATGAGTTGTTTGATACGTTAATAGATGGGCTGAGAACTAACACTCAAAACACTGACTCAGAAATTTTAGATTTAATAAATGATAATATGATAATTTACAAGGATCTAATACGAGTACTCCAGAATTCTTCCCATGAATCTAAGGATACATATATATTTAAAATTTATGAATTGAAATATAGATCACTTAAAGAGAAATTTAAATCAATTCAATTGTACATTTACAATGAACAGCAGGAACAGTTACAAGAACTTAGAATTAAAAAGTACGAACCATCAAAAGCAAGCAAAGAAGAAGAAACAAGCACAGACCTATTTTCAAATAAAAGTACAAAGAAATTAGAAGAATTGTCTGTCAATCAACAGATTACAAAACAAAATAAGCAAATAACTCAATCCTTACAAGCTTCAAGGCAATTATTGGAGGCTTCGATTTTACAAAGTGAACTAAATATAGATTCGATCGATCAACAAACAAAGGATCTATTTAAATTAAATGAAAACTTCCTACAGTTTAACACATTATTAATGAAATCAAAAGATATAATTAAATTCATTGAAAAGCAGGATAAATCTGATAGAAAAAGGATTTATATGGCTATGGGTTTTTTCATATTATGTTGTTGTTGGGTCATATACAGAAGAATCTTGAGAAAACCACTCAAAATATTATTTTGGAGTTTGTTTAAGATTTTTAATATTTTTAATTGGATATTCAAAAGCTCACCCGCAATCACCCCAGCGTTTGTTGCAACAACACTTGCAAATACAATACTAGAAACAGCTACGTCAATTGCTGAACATGACGAATTGTGAGATGATTAAAAGCTTTTCAATGGCGTGAATGAAAATAGAGTGCTTTGAACTTTTCACTAGAAACCTTTCATCATGCTGAAGTTTGAAGTCACATTATTTATGTCAGCTACGCGTATTAACTAAAGTGAGCAAAAAGTATTTAAACCAGAAAACCATCAAAATGAAAGTAAATTTAGATATAGTGTTTCTTCAATGATTATAGATATAAACTTGATGAATATACTCACAAAGCAGGAGAAACTACCCATATTCGACCACAACTTTGGCAACTTTTGATAGTGCATTAGCATCAACTGTCAACATCAAAATGCTGATCAACGTTTTAATACATAAAAAGTAAGTAGTTAATATTCTATTTCAGCCGTGTAGTAATCTAAGAATAAGAAGACAAAATCCGTCGAGTTGGCGAGCGAGAATATTTGCGTTTCGCGGCAAAAGTTTTCTCCCTAGCTGGGTTCAGTAACATACTTATCATTTTATATGCATATCAATTGTATATTTATGATACTAAACAACTTCAATTTTCACATTAGATCCTCCTTTTTTAGAAGAGTCTAAGGCGGCTGCAACTATAGCCAAATGATGGAATGCCTTTGCTGGAGGAACTAACACTTTTGATTTGTCATTTGATTTAACAGCATCTCTAAAATTTTTAAATTCTTCCTCGAATGTGTTAACTTCATCTATCTCTATAGTTTGTTTGTCTGAAGCTGAATTTGATGAAGATCCTGTTTGATATACAATAGAAGGTTTCTTACCTCGAGACCAATCATAAATAGCAGACCCATTTTTACCAAATAATGTAAAGCTTGTTGATTTATCAGTGGCACCAAAAGTTGATCCATAAGTGAAACTACCAATTACACCTGATTTCATTTGCAAAGTAGAAAACAAGATATCGTCTGTACCTGAAGATTCTCTTAATTGTTTTGTTAATCCACTTACAGATTCAACATCACCCAAAACTTCAGTCAACAAAGCCAATTGATGAACTCCTCCGTCACTCAAATAACCACCAATATGCTCAGGCTTTTGTCTCCAGCCAGTCGCCAAATATTTGTTACTATCATTGAAAGGACCAGTTGCGTGATAAGTAAATGCATCAATTTCTCCAATTTTAGGTATGATCTCTTCTTTCAAAATTTGAATAGCTTTCAAATAACTCCAGTTTTCTAAAACCATAATTGGCAATTCAGTTGATTTACTCAATTGTACTATTTCTTTAGCTTGAGATAAATTGGCAGCAATAGGTTTTTCAAAACAGATTGGTTTCTTGTATTGAATTGCTAACTTGACTGCATCTAAGTTAAATTGAACTGGTAACAAAGCATCTACAAAATCAATTTCTTCATCTTTAAATGCATCTTCTAAAGTATCATATACTTTATCGATATTTGCTTTCTGAGCAAAAATTTCAGCTTTTGATTTTGTTCTATTATATGTTGCAACTGGTTTCAAATCTGAAATCTTTTGAATAGTTGGTAAATGGGTATCAGAGGCAAAAATACCTGTTCCTACTATAGCTAATTTGATGGACATTTTATAAATATTATGAATAGTGAAATCTAAAATTATACAGCAAAAAAATTCAATTTATACTCCGATTCCCCACCTCCACGCGGTCCTCCACGCAACTAATCGAACTTCCATACAACAAACAGCAAGTTTTTCCGCTCGTAAATAAATCTTCCATCTAACTTCCATTTGCTTGTAGCGGAGAATTTTCCATTAGTAATCTAACAAGCCACGCTTTAATTAATCGAACTTCCATACAACAGACAGCAAGTTTTTCCGCTCGTAAATAAATCTTCCATCTAACTTCCATTTGCTTGTAGCGGAGAATTTTCCATTAGTAATCTAACAAGCCACGCTTTAATTAATCGAACTTCCATACAACAGACAGCAAGTTTTTCCGCTCGTAAATAAATCTTCCATCTAACTTCCATTTGCTTGTAGCGGAGGATTTTCCATTAGTAATCTAACAGGCCACGATTTAATCACGCTAGTACTCCTTTCATCTCTTCTTGTGGGTATATCAAATATGGACGGCAACTTTTTAGGATTTGATAACAATTTACAAACTGTGTATTGCTCTAAAATGTGAATTTTCAAAATTTTAAGCACTTCTAATAAGTCAAACTCGTCGGTATCCAAAATTACGTTCCTAGCTTTTTTTAACCAAAAAATATTTATTCGGGCATAATTTCTGCCAACTAATGAGAAGCAAAAGGGAAATTGAGTTTCAATATAGATGTACCATGAAGCTAGTAAATAGTTAAAATTTTCAATCATCTTTTCGAGATCGATTTCTTCGTTTTGTGTAACGTGAAATAAATCTATGGTCAATGAGGATAGTTGGTAGTCGAAATTCAGCTGAAATATGTTGCATCTACAATCTAATTGAAAGGAATTGTCCAAATCGTCACGAACAATTGCATGCACTTCATAATTCAACATTTTCCAAAAATTTCTGAACTTGTTTAAAATTTCGTCAATATATTGACAATAATCTTCGTAATACAAAATATATCCATTGAAGTAGACATTGACCTTGATTTTCATTATTGAGGCAGGTAACGTATAACCACTGGAGGCGCTTAGCATATAGGCTAGTTTGTAATAATCTTCATCAACATTGATAGAAAGGGACATATTCAATATTTTACAGCCAAACTAATTTTTACAACCAAATGGTGGATTATATTTTTTCTCACCTATATGTTTAAACCACCATTCAAAATACGACAGAATACTCCAGGCATTATTATCAACAAATCTTCTGTGAATATCGAAACCACTAAGTTGCAAGTACAACAACTTCCTAATTTTAAAACAAAATTGCTAGCTTATTACAAACGTTTTTACAAGTTGAGACACTTTGAATGTAACCCAGAATTGTTTAAAACGACACATAGGCCCTTCAATACACCAGATATAAACTATCTCGATTATGTTACAATACTAAGAAGAAGATTTCGATTTGAATGTTTCAACCAGAAAAGAAAAGTCTTTCTAAACTTGCCTGAATTATCTCAAGAAGAGCTTGAAACTCGAATACTCAATACATTGGTGTTTGTTTTTAATCATACAGTTGCGGACTTTAATCCGTACATGGATGATCTAATAGTTACCCAAGAGGATGTAGATCGGACCAGTATCGACAGAATAGAATCGAAAATAATGAGTACAATTTTAAGAATGGATGTAGAATTACCCGAGAAGATTAAGTATAATTTCAAATATGATTGGATCAATAAAGAAAAGCATCTAATGTACAAATTGTACTTTATAAAATTGATGCAATTTGATGAGAATTCAAAATTATGTTTATAGAAAAATATAGAGCACAAAAAATTTACTATTGCCACTTTTTAATCATGGGTTGGTTTGGCTTCTCATCTAATAATTCCAAAGCAGCAATAGCTCCGCAAACAATTGAACAACGCTCACATGACTCGATTAATCTAGGATCAAAAGTTTCTTTGAAAGATGGCGGAGATATTGAGTCAACATTAAACCAGTTATCACTTAAAGAATCTGAAATTAAAGTTAGAGAACTTGCGAATAAAAAAGTCAACGATGATACGATTGATGATTTTATAAAAGGCTTCCCGCCATCCAATGTTTTTATAATAGATGGTGAAAAAGATTCAAAAGATAGCATAATATGCACCAATAATAATGATGGTGGAAAAACATGCTTAAAATTAAAATTGAACTCAATTGAATTATTCAAAACTATGCAAAAATTTGAATATTTTTGTTCCTTACCTGATGATGTCGATGCTACTTATTTTGAATGTAGAAAAATTAAATAAATGTTTATTAATCTATACCATGAACGACTCTCCACAACCGCAAGTACCTTTTGAATTTGGATTTTTGAAAATGAATCTTGAGCTTAATTTATCATCTAACCAATCCATTTCAGAGCCAACAATTGAAAATAAAGCTTTTGAGTCTATCAATACTTTAACACCATCTTGCTCTACCAATTCGTCGAATTTACCTGGTTGATCAACATATTCCAAGTTGTACGTTAATCCACTGCAGCCTCTATTTCTTACACCTATTCTTATTAATTTTGGATTTGGTTGGTTTAACAATTGTCTTAAATGATCAATGGCATTTGATGATAACGTTATTAATGCCATCCTCGGACGTAAAGTTCTTTTCTTTTTTGGTTCGGACTTTGTGGTCGTCATAGGCTTTGATTCTGACATTATTTTTGATGAAGCTTTTTGTATTTCTGGAACCGAAGTTATATTTATTATGGAATCTTTATTACTCTCTTTAAATCTAGATGTTCGTGATCTTCTTAATGGTTGTGACTTTTCAGGTTGTTGCTCTGTTGGAAAGCTTAGACCATGTCTTTTCAATTCTTTTGGTTTCGGGGTCTCATTAAAGGTTGATGATTTCATGTATGAAGGTGGTAAAGATGCTGAAGTTGATATTGGAATCGTTTGCATATACCTTTTACTCTTTGTTATGTTTTTTGATTCCTGTGATAAAAATCTTTTCGTCAATTGGGATGTTAGTATTCTTCTAGATATCATTGTGGAAAATATGTGTTTAAAGTGTATCAAAATGAAGTTGGTTTAAAGGTTATTAAAAATTTTGGCATGGTAACAATATATTTTACTAATTACAACAGTCGTGTATAACTCCAAAGTTGTGACCCATATTATTTTTGTTATTTATTTGGCTGGAGAAAAATAAGCAGAATTTTAATGATCTTGATTGGTCCAACCTAGAGAGCTCAACTAGTAGGTTCACGAATATCAAGTTGCAAGAGTTATATGGAAGACAACAGTTGCCTAGTCTGAGTATTTGAATTATATATTTTAACCTATGCAAAAAACGGTTAAAAACATTTGAGTTTTTATCCTTGTGAATTTTTTCGGAGACCGAACAAGGAATTGGCTGCAAAAAATGTTAGCCTTTCGTCATTCATTCATATATTCTTTCAACGCTGATCCCCACTCTTGTCTTTTTTTATAAAATGCCAAGTCGTCGGGTAAATGATCAATAGCATAATTTAAGTCTTTAGCTAGTCCTTCTTTCTTGATGTTCTCCATACTAGTTAAATAAGTTCGAATTGTCATGACTAAAGCTTTAGTTTTTGGTAGTCTGATAAAACACTGCCTTTCATTTCTAAGAAAACAACCAGTTTTAAAGTCAATATCTTCTCTTGATAATTGTTCGGCCTTATCTCCTGGTCTACCATGTGAATCCAAGCTAAACATATTTGAATGAGTTTGAACAGACCAATTAAATCTGACCCATAAATCTTTGCTTTTCAAATTCAGGAAAAATTTATTCATGGAAAATTTAAGCCTATCATATTGTGGAACTGGCTTATGTATATGTGATATCGTTTGACTAAAATTAACACTAGGATCAAAACCAGCTGGAAATCCATTGAACACACATTTCATTTTATATTCTTCCTTTGGATCATCTTTAATTAGAATTAGAAAATCTTCTTCAATGGTTCTGGCAATCACTTTCATAATTTCTTCCTCATCAGTTAAGCTCAAAGGAAACGAATCATTGGTGATCAAATTGTGTAAGTTACCATTTTTCTTTTTGAAATACATTGGATATCTAGCAAGTATGAATTCACACATTATACCAAAGAACTCCCTCAAAGCATTTTTTGAATGATAATCATCTTCTACGTACATTACTTTATCTGCTCCTTTTTCAACTGTTGCTTTTCGAATATTGATGTTGTCTAAATACGTATTCTCAAGTAATAACCATTCTTCTGGGATCGAACTAAGACTTTTCAAACCAATACTAGGATTGAAATTCTTCTTTTCAACAAATGGTCTTATCTTCAATGGTTCCTGATTTTCCCATTTGAATTGTGGATCAATCGCAGTTATATTTGCAACAAAAGAATCTGAGATTTGACTCGAATTCCTTCTGATCAAGAAGAATGATATAAATGCAATAAGAAGTAGAAGAATCAAAAGTATAATCATTGATAATATGCCAAATATTACAAATTAATCTTGTTTTATAAAAACTTGATTTCGGATCTAATTACCGCATTGGTATCAATGCGCTTAGGACGAATTACCTTCAAAGATAACTTATCATTATAGCACAAATACATCATAAACAGAATAATAGTAAATAACATAGATTTGTGGAGTCATGCGGTTGTTTTTCCTTTTGTAATCACTTTGTATGATGACTGAGATTTTATCATGCCCAAAACAAAATATAGAAGATCCAAAGCTGGTTGCTTGACTTGCAAACTAAGAAAAAAAAAGTGTGATGAGCTACATCCAATATGTACGTACTGTAATGTAAGAGGGTTGTGTTGTGAATGGGGTAATATGATTAGACTCGAGAAACCAAGAACACCAAGAACACGTCCTTCAAAAAGTCTGAATATACAAGAGAACGAATCAGATGATCAAGTCTCAGAACTAGAGATTATTCCTGAAATATCAACAAGTCTTACAAATTTCCCATTATTTTTATTCCTAGAGGATAAAGGCATCCAATATATTAATTCGCTAGATTTCAGCAAAATTCCTACATTTTTGACTTTAGCTATAACCAACGAATCGATATCAAACCTACTAGCAGCATTAGGAGCATTGAACTACAATAACCATGAAGATGTCACAGATTATTTGAATAAAGCACAAGCATTGATCAAACCAGAAATTTTAGATAAGTTTGACTACTTTGTCAAATTCGCATACTATTTGATTAGAATTTCAGTTTACATAACCCAAGGGAATGTATCAGAATGGTATGATATATTCAAACAATGTGAAACTTTGGTCAGAGATTTTGGAGGGTTGAAGAAATTTATTGAAAATTTTGAGAGTAACACTAGTGATGTTAAATTTATGATTCTGAATTTTCAAAAGTTTGACATATTAAGTAGCGAAAGTTTGAATCAAGGAACTATATGTAAAATTGAAAATTATCATTCATTATTAGGTGAAGACGATCATCAAAAGATATACTTGATATTTGGTGAGATTATGAACAAGTACGTTGAGTTGAAAGGTTACCGAGGAGAGTTCAATCACGGGTTTTACAAAAAATGGGAAATTGAGGTGGAAGGTTTAATTGAAAAAGCCAAAGCCAATCTGCAAGATGATATGTTGATTCAACTTTATAAAAAGACTGCAAAAATTTATATACTATTATACCTCAAGAAAGTGCAGCCCAAATCTTTCGAGATACAATTGCTAGTTATTGATTCGATCGAGTTAATAGATAGACTCATCCTCACAGCAGATAGTAAAACTTTGAACATTTCGTTATTGATTTGTGGAATTTCAGCTTTAAAAGACGCTAGAAGTGATTTAAACAGAATTTTTGAAGTAGTATACAATCAATACAAACAAGGTAATTTGAAAAGAATTTGGGAAATCGTTAGGGAGTCTTGGATAAGAAATCCCGATGGTAACATATGTATAGACTGGCTAGACATTTGCCGAGATTTGAATTGGAAAATCTCAATGATATGATTTTAATTTCTTTGAATACCAATTCTCTCATCTCTATTCAAGTTCTGTCTTGAGTCTGAACTTTCCTTATTTATAAATTCATAAGAATTGTTTGTGAATTGTTCTTGTAGTATTGAGCTAGAATTATAATCGGTCATTCTCAGCTTTTGACGCTGATTCTGCTCAACAGTCTTCTGCAAAGAGTCGTCGTACTCTAGTACATCTTCTGGTGATAATTTGATTGTTGTAGCTTCTCTTCTTAACATTCCGTGTTTTTAATCAAAAAAAAAAGTAACCCATTTAATCTCTGAAACAGAGAATTATAATCTATCCATCTGAAAGATTAATCCAGATAATGAAATCTGATCAAATAGTCACCTTATCCCAACTCAATTTTTTATCTGATCAATCGTCATTTGAAGCTAATAATAAGAAGCCTATAATCTGGAAAGAATTTGGTAATTATCTTGATAAGAAAATTGACCTTGCACCACAAGAAACGGAGCCAACTTTATTTCCATTATCTCAGAACTTAGTATACAAAATTTGTAATTCCTGTCTGCGTCCTATTGGAGTTCAAAGTTTAAAACTGCATTATAAAATGTGTGTAGAAATGAAACAGAAGAGACAGGAAGAGCAAGCAGACAATTCCAATAACAAAAGCAAAAGTAAGAAAAGAACCTTGACTGAGGTTGACTATTCATCAGATAGTACAAGAAATAATACTCCAGCACCACCTCAACCTTCCACAAGTAACAGTACCATTAATAATAATACAGGGTCGACTAACGGTGAAGCCAAACCTAAAAAAAAGTATAAGAAATCACAAGCTCAAAAAGAAAAAGAAGCAGCGAATGCTGCAGCTGCAGCGGCAGCAGCGAACACTAATCCTGAAAAGCTTGCAAAGAAAAAGAAAGTTGGTACTATTTCACAGTCTAAAGATAATTCAAAGCCTAAAAATGTTGCCAAACCAAAAGGCCCAGTTGATGTAGAGAAGCAATGTGGGGTTGCTTTACCTTCTGGAGGGCTATGCGCAAGATCATTAACTTGTAAAAC
This sequence comes from Insectozyma parachauliodis, assembly GCA_030565145.1. Lineage (NCBI taxonomy): Eukaryota > Fungi > Ascomycota > Pichiomycetes > Serinales > Debaryomycetaceae > Insectozyma > Insectozyma parachauliodis. Next base: position 15,925 of record JAJMBB010000021.1, on the reverse strand, counting down.
TCATTCCATGGGTGCTAAAAGAGCTGTCCCTGGTAGAAGTGCGCCTTATGATGTATTACTACAACAGTACCAAAAAAGAAATCAAGCTAAAATTGCTCAGAGTAACGCATTAGCAGCTCAACGTAGAGAAAATGCAGCTTATGATGACTTGGAGTCAAATAATGCCAACAATAAGATTCTAGATCCTGATGATGAAACACACTTAGTGCTAGAGGGACTTTCTAAAAATAATCCAATGCCTTTAGAGAGGAAAATCATCACTCCAGTAAGATATCGTCACAGATTTTTGCAACAAAGAGAATTCTACGCAAACGCTTTTATCATTTCACCTCAACATAATCAACAACAACAGCAACAAAAAGAGCAATCTCAACAAGGTGGTGACAGTACGTTGGCGAATCAAGCCATTTCAGGTTCAATTGGTGGTTTACAAGGTAGATGTGCACTTATAAATGTTGACGCTAAACCCCTGCCTAATTCAGATTCTCAGACACAAGCATTCCTGGCTATTCCAGGTGAACTTTATCAAGTGAGAGCACCTTCAAAGGCGATATTAATGACAGCTCAACATAACAACATGCAACAACAAGCTTTCCAACAGCAATTGTTGAAGTTTCAACAACAACAACAACAACTTTTAATGAGACAGAGGCAGCAGCAAGAACAACAAAGTGTTAATACCATTACGTAGGTGTATATTTAGACCAATTTGATTTGTTCTTTAAAATCCATTTATGTTGTAGCACTTCATTTAAATTTAATCTCTTCTCGGGCACTTTATTCAATAATTTGTTGATTAAATCAATTGCGTCTGGATCTAAATAAGATGGGAAACTTATATCAACATTGAAAATTCTTTTATATGTAGCTTGCTTATCAATTTCTTCGAACGGAGGACACCCGACCAAGAATTCATAACATAGTATACCTAAAGACCATTTGTCAACATTGAAATCATGTTCTTTGGAATCTATCATTTCTGGTGGAAGATAATCTAAAGTTCCACACACGGTGAGTCTTCTGCTGCCTTTCATTTGAACTGACCATCCAAAATCACTCAATTTGATTTGATTATCCATACTTAACATTATATTCTCCGGTTTCAAGTCTCTGTGGATAATATTCTTCAGATGTAGGTAAATCAAAGCTTTTGTTACTTGATATATATAAAAACTTGCTAAGTTGTTGTTAAATCTTTTCAAGTTCTTTAATTTGTGATATAATTCTCCATAAATTGAAAACTCTAATACTAGGTACACGTTAACATCATCGTAGAACCATGTGAACAATCTAGTGATACCAGGATGAAACAAATTTGCTTGTATTTCAACTTCTCTTTTGAAGTTATTCTCTAGTTTATGCTCAACCAAATCACTTTTTAACATAACTTTGAGTGCTACAGGATAACCGCTTTTCAAATGTTTCGCTAGATACACTTTGCCTAATTTTCCTTTACCAAGTATTTTCCCTAGTTCAAAATCTTTAAACTTTAATTGTGGAGTTTCTATAAACGGTGATTGCTGATGACTGAAATTACTTTTTAGAGGAGATGTGAATGTCCTCTTCCTATTCCTAATTGGGGTCGGAGTGGTGACATCTAAGGAAGGTTTATGTACTTTGTTTTCTTTTTTATTTGTTGACAATTTGTTCAAAGGCTTTCTTAGTTTCTGTTGACTATACTTGTCAGCGATCTCCCACATGTGTTCGAAGTGAGTTAGTGATTTGTGGTACTTGAAAGGTTATAATTTGTAGTTTTGTTTCGCGTAAACAAAAAAATATTTGTATTCAATCCATTTCGAGCACGCGGCTGTTTAGATTTATACTGGTAAGTTACAAACCATTGTCGATAGGACAAATTGTACTCATTGGTATAATGAACTCAAAGTAAATATGCTGGGCAAATTCTGAGCGCATATTCATAATCTCTCTGTAAGCATGAAGTTTCAAACATTTCCACATTAAAAGCTCGGATTAACATGAGTTTGCAAATTATGGAGCTGGAACAATAATTATACAACAAAAGAATAAAAATTACGAGCGTATTCTATATAACAGCCTATCTTTTATTGAATAGCTGGGGCTTGATTCTTATCATATTTTTTTTTTTGTCTCGATTGATCTCACATTTTCATGGAGAATTTCTATAACTTTCTAGCATATAGAGGTATCAAAAGAGTTCCAAGAGATATTAATCATAATTCATCAAATACCGTCAGAAGTAGAGCCACAAGTGATGGTAACATACGTGTAAACACAATAATCAGCAATATCAGAAATGAGAATGAAATACAGTCTAATGCCAGTAGTGACGATAGTTTAAATAGTGGAAACGAGGCATTGATCATATTAAATTCAGACGAACCGCAAAATATGATTCAAGTAATCGATGATCAAGGGGACTTCTTTGAAGAAGAAGCGTTGGATACTGATTATTTTTATTCAAGAAATAATTTTGAAAGTATCGATAAAAACTTTGAATATATCAAAGTTAATGAGCCTAAAAGTGAAGGAGTTTATACCTCAAACTGTTTGGAGTTTCCCATACCTAGTCATTTTGAAAAAATTGAATATCGAATAGAGAATTCAGAGCCTTCAAGACTTACATCTAAAGCCCCAGGCATGAAATTTAAAGATCCTTTAAAACTTCAACATCTAGGTATAACCAAATTATATGATATCGAAGATTCAAGAAAATATAAGAATAATTTGTCTACTATTATAAATAAGTCACATTTAGTAATTGCCGTGAATTCAGAAATTTTTATATATGATTTTGATTTATTGACCCATCTACCGAAAAACAAACTAGTTATAAAGTTTGATACAAAGCCCACATATACATCAAGTACTGACAGATTAGTATCCACATTTTCCTATTTTCCACATACGATTAATTATGTTAAATCTGGTATGTTTATGGAAAAAGAGGTTTTGTGTGCTTGTGTAGATGATGGAACATTACTTATTTGGAATACTAGTGAAATATTAGATGTTGTCAACAATTACAAAGAATCAAAAAAGTCAGAAGCTAATTTTAATGGAACTAAGATAGAACCAACTTTTAAAATAAAGCTTGAGGCTTCATTATGGGGTCTTGATTTTAAGAAAAATATAATACTTGCTTCAGACAACTCTCAAAGTTTAGTTTTACTATATTACCATAAACAAGATGAAAGATTTTATCATGTCAAATCACATCAAATTTTACACAATATACCAGACGTATCGATAATAGAATATAATGCTAACGAGATCCATGTTTCATGCGTATCTATATCCGGAGAAGTTATAGTGTTTAACATCAAGTACCAATTATTAGAAGGACCATTAAGTTTGAGAGATTCAAAATTTTTCAAAAAACAATCATTATACTACGTAGACGCCACCATGGAGCAATTGGAAAATAGAAACAATGTTCCACTAGATGAGCTACAACAATCAAAGCTGGAGAAATACAAAAGGGTACTTTTTGATAACCCAAAAATCATTTCAAGATGCGTAACTAACGAAGATTGCTGGACAATCAATCCAATTGATAAAAACTGGTTTTTAGAAGTTGGATCTTTATCAACTGTATTTGGAACTCCATTAAAAGAAGAGCAAGAACTAGGTAGAATCAAACAAGAGTCCAACTTATTGGGTTTTCCTTCAAGATGGCAATTTTACGAATCAGAAACAATTTCATTTAATGATAAAGCAACAAAATTCTCCAAACTCACAACAATTGACGATGAATATCGGAGAATACATAAAGAAATGAGGTTGCCACCAAGTAATAAAATGTTGTTAGTTTCAACCGCAACAAGGATAGGTATGTTTAATTTTCCATCCTTATATTGTAATTGTTGTACCAAAAAAATATTTAATTTAATAATCCCTTGTAATGAAGAAAGTAGGTTTTGCAACAGAATGTCAATTTCGTGTATCATACCTGAACTATCATGTTTCATCAGTTGTCTGCAACAAGGATTGATCACAATTATGAGATTATGTACTTTCAATGGAATATATGGTATGCGTCAAGAATATGTATTTCCTAATGCTTTATCTTTAGCATTAGGTTATCATGGTTATAGAACCATAACAGGACTTTCTATCAGAGATCGTTCGATTGGAAATCCTCAGTTCATAATGTATATAGTTTATAGTGACGGATTGGTATTAAGTTACCAATTGTCACAAAGCTAAAATATACGAAAACCGATGACCGTTAAGTAACAAGATAGTTTTGCATGCGCAGCGTGATTTAAAATTTTGTGATCACGGAAAAAAATAAAAACGTAAACATAGAACGCATGGATTTGTTAAAGACCGGTGGTTCTAACTCCACTACCAACAGAAGACCAAGATCTAATTGTAAAAAAGATGAAAATGATATGGAGGATGTTGATGAGTTTTGGAATAAATATTCAAGGTCAAAATTGAAAATAAAGCCTTTGAAATCACCTTTAAATTATATTGCAAGGAAAATAAATTTTGATGACATATCGAGTCTTAGCTCAGTACCAATAAAGAGCCAGCAAGCTAGAAACTCTCAAAATCCACTACAAAGTCCATTGTCAGAAAAATCAACACGAAATCAAAAGACAGTTTCTGATTTGCAACACTTTGACCATGATTTTGAAAGTGACAAGCCAGATACAACAGACTCATCCAAAGCGGACTCAACATTGCTAGATCTAACTTTTAATAAAACAGAGCCGAACTTTTTGCAAGATTTTATTGAAACCAATTTAACTGAAAAAAATTGTGACGTTACTTCTTCTGATCTAACATACAAAGATGAAAATGCATATCCTAGTCCACCATTGACCGGAGGGCTAAGGAGGTCAAAGCGACTAAAAGTTAAACCTTTAGCGTTTTGGAAAGGAGAAAGAATTGTATATACTCGAGCGCAAGAAACTGAACCGGAAAATGACGATAGCTTGGCTAGAGATATATATAACGTCCCTTTAAGAAGCATAAAAGAGGTAATTCATATTAATGAAAATTCGGAAGGAAAAAGAAATTTGAAAACCAATAAGAAAAGGAAATCAGAAAACCTAGCCTTAGATGAAGTACACGAAGATAGAATAAAACTCAGAACTAATTCAGGTTTAGCACAAAACATTGTTTTCAATAATTTTGAAGGTGACTTTCGAAATTATGATGGGTTCAAAGTTGCCACTGAATTTGATGATAATAAAGATATATTTGCTTCAGGACTACTAGAGCTAAGAAAAGAGAAACCAAAAGTTTTGACCAAAGGTTCAACGTACATTTTTATCGTTTTAAATGGTTTGGTTGAGGTTACATTGAATGAAAATTGTTTTGTTGTAGGTGAGAACGGTAGGTTTCAAATTCCTGATAACAACGAGTATTCTTTAAAAAATTTAGGTAAATCAAAAGCTTATTTGTCGTTCATACAAGTAAGAACTAATATATAGTTACTGTTTCATCAACAAAACTTCCGACTAAAGGAATTTTAAACTCTGAAGCGGCAATACCAAATTGTTTTAGGATCAATGTTTGAGTCACATTCAATATGTCATCTTTTTTACATACTTCAAACGGTTTTTCTAACCAAATTTTACCACTCTTAATCTTTGTAGGTACCTTATATTTATTTCTGAATGTTTCTTCTAAAGAATGTGACATAGGAACGTCTTCCTCGATTGATATCTGTCCACCTCTTGAATAAATGACACCTTCAGGTATAGTGAAATCTATTGGAGATTTTGTTTTAATTCTTGAATAATCATTTTTAACGAAACTACCAAAATAGTCTTCAACAACAGACTGTTCTTCATTGGTGAATAATAAACCAGGCAATAAATTTTCATTCAAATTTTTAGACAATTTATGTAAACCTTCTTTATATTCCTCTTCAACTGTTTCTCCCAAAGACTTTTGCAAGACTTTTTTCTTACCTAAAATAATTTTTGAACCAACCCAATCATTTCTAATGTCCTGTAATATTGGAGTTCTTATGTTATCTAATTTTAATATGAATAAATTTTTGTATTCATCCAATGCAGATCTAACATCATCAAACAATTTAGTTTTGTTCTCTTTGGTTTTCTTTTCCGTATTCGATAAGGTAACTAATTTAGAACGTCTACTTCTAGGCATATTATTTGAATTATAAAGGATGAGATGAGATCAAATTTCAATCAAAAAATAAATATATATTTTCAAGGGAAATGCTACCAATTATAAACAATACCAAAAGGTCATAGATATTACTTAATAACAATTGCATAGATGTAAAACTGTTATCTTTCAAAGGTAGAAATCATAAAATATGGATCTTTCTTTGAAATTTATTCTTAAATCAAATTTTATCATCCGCTAGAATGTAGTAACTCAATATATCGTCGGGAAGATTGGATTCCTCAGATGAAGATTGATAAAAAGGATCGTGTATAAAAAGTGGTACATGTGAGCTTTCATTGGTTGTCTGATTCATCAAATATCGAGCTGGCGTTAGACCTAATCTTGTATATCGGTAGTCTCTCGACGTGAGGGTGTTGATCAAAGAAGTGTAAGAATCCTCTAATAACCAAGAGTGGTTTTTACTTTGAATTTCAATTGCAGGCGACTTCATACTTTCATTGATAGTGATGAATTGATTTTCATCAAGGGAATCATTAACCACAGATGATATTTTCGGGACAGATGACAGTTTATCTACTTTAAAATACAGTATAAAAATTGTAAGTAGTACAATTAGCGATGCACATAAGTAAAAAGCACAAGCATTTAATTGTTGTGTGTCATGTGGCTCTGTAGCATTTATTGATTCGATCAAAAATTGATTGTGAGTTGGACATGGTAGACTTGGTTGGCAAAAGTGATGAGCAATATCTTCGACATAATATAGTATAAATTTAGAAAGTAGATCATATAAATGTATGAGATATTCCATAACAAATGTGACTTGATATGATTTAGAGTAACACAAAATCATTCGAAAATAAATTTCTAACTGTACAGTTTATCAAATATCATGTTGAACAACGGTAACAATTCAAGGCGACCTTACAGCACACAAGGATGCAGAGAATGTAAAAGAAGAAAGATAAAATGTCCAGAAGATAAACCTAGCTGTGCAACTTGTGTTCGACTCCACAAAATTTGTTCATATCCTTTAGCAGGTGAAAAAGTCTTGAGAATATCGAGGAAATTGATAAGAGAGGAAATCGAAAACACGGTCAAACCAAACAATGTAGCTACCACACACTTTTTGCCAATTCAATATGACATACCAAAAAGAATCAATCTAGAAAAACCTTTAAATGTACAAAATTTGATTAGCACAGAAACAAATATAGACTTTGCTGACTTGAATAATTTGACTAATGACTTAAATAATTTAGTGAATGATTTAATGGTCAATATTGATTTACCAGAATATGATTTTGATTTTTTAAATGATTTCTATATATTGGGTGATGAAATTACAAGAAATGTCCCAATTGATTATATAAAACTAAAAAAAAGACATGAAGTATTGTATTTGGAACTGTTTTATAATAATTTTGCAAATATTATTGAGCCTTTTGGGGCATATCATTCTGATTCAACGGTTTCAAACCCTGCTAGAGACATAATTTTGAAAACAGCGTCAACTGAACCTTTTTTGTTGGCAGCTGTGCTAGCAGAGGGTGCTAAAACTTCATTCATTCAGTATTCTCAGCCCGAAGATGAGAAAGCATACGCATTGTATTTATCTAAATGTTTGCAGCTACTAGAGCCTGTAAAAGATTTGAGTCATTTGAATTCAAACGTCGAAGCTGTTTTGTTGACATTGATTTTGTTGACCGCTGCATCTGCTACATCAACACAACAATGGAGACCACACTTGAATGGTGCTAAAGATTTATTGATCAAAATCTATAATCAAAATGTATCAAAAATTTTTATTTTCTGTAAATATTGGTTTGTTTCAATAGAGATATTGGCAGGATTGAGTACAAAATTAGGAGGTACTTTGCAAGATGATTATGATATTGATAAGCTAATGACCCCCACTACGTATGAAATAGATATATTAACAGAAATGGGGTTGGTCACTACACAAAATTTTAATATACTATTTGGATATAGTAACTCGTGCTTAATACATTTTAGAGATTTATTAAAAGTTTTGAATAAATCTAGGAATAATCTACCCACAGGAATAGAAACATTAAATTTATTATCAAAATTTTATAAGTTAAGTGAAATAGTTTATATTGATTCCCGTGGAATCATTCCGGAAAGTGAGTTAAATAATTATACTCCCGGTTTACCAATTGAAGAAATTAGAATAGACAATCATAGTTTTTGGCTAAGCTGGCAAGATATAAGTCATCAATCATATATTTTAGGAGTTATTATTCTAATATTGACAAAGTTCTACGATGTTCCATCAGAGAATTTCAATTTGAAACAACTTATGAACAGAATATTGTCTTACATTGATTATATCCAACAATTTCAAGATGTGTCTCAACATGCATCTCCATTTATGTTATTGATGATTCAATGGCCTTTGTTGATATCTGGATATCATGTGAAGGATGAAAATCAAAAACAAATTTTGATCAAGTATTTTCAAATGGTTGAGCAAATAGGCGCAGCTACCGCTAATATAGCTATACAGATGCTAAAAAAGCATTGGAAAGGAACCAAAGATGATGATCATGATACACTTATATATTAATGCTATTATTCTATTTACCAGTCTCCTTCTACAACTTTTCCTTTAACCACAAGATTTCTTTCAAACTTAGTACCGCCTGGTCTGCAAGGAGGAATATATGGATCTGGATGTTGCCATTCTGCCAACTTTTCCTTAGTTTTTTTTATGGCTTGTTCTAACTCAGTTGGATCTGAAATATGCTTGTTGACTTCAAATTGTTGTCTAATGGATATAGTTGAATCTCTGTAAGCTTCGAATTTCATAGAATGATCATAAGCGGTTCTCAATGCTTTTCTGAATAAAGAAGCTACTCTTTTAGAATTAGCTTCTGTAAATGGTAATATATGTGACATGAGACTTGGTGAAATTTATGTTTATTTTTTTATTGGTTGAGAAAAAGCGAGAATACTTACCTAGTGAAATTTTTGTTATGATCAGCACTTGTTATTTGATCATCAAGATACGTAAAAGAATAATGCTATGAATTCGCTCATTGCCTGTTGATTTCAAGTATATCTACATTGTTCATATTTATAGCAAATGGAAGGTGAACCTGAGAATAATTTGTCAAATGTCCGTTTAAATCAACGACAATTGTAGCATCGATAGTTGGATGAATATTCTTTAAGAATGTTGATTTGCTACAAGCTTTGAATTATTAATGTTTCTTGGTCAATAATTCTATCAAGCATTGAGAATTCACATCTCCTCTTTATTTTTCTTTTGATTCTGCAATCCCACTTAATCAAAGCTATTAGGGTATAAAAATCATCTAAATTGAAGCTGACAGGAGATACATTGACTTCTCAACGTTCAAAAATTGTAGATCTTTTGAAATTGCTAATTGTTATTGAGTAAATTTTATGTTCAATTTTGATACGTATGTGAATTTACGTTTTCGAGACTGGTTAACTGTAGACCCGATATTAACTAATACATAATTAGCTTATAAAAGATAATTATCTTATAGAGATATTCTGAGCCTGTTTTAGACCAATTAAATCGCAGCTTAACCAAGCATTATTGCAACCATTTTCTGATTTGAAGTTAGTTTTCTATTGAATAGTCGAAATTTTGAAAACAAATAGTTTTTATGAATATATCTGTCTTCGTTTATGCAAGAGCTATAACTATCATGAAGGACAAGCTGCAAGTGATGAAACAATAGTTTTGTCTATTTCAAACTACTGGTTGTTTGAAAACATCCAGAACCTGAAGTGTCACTATTTTGAAAATATTTTGCAAAATAGCTTTTTATTTTCGATTGTATCATGTTTTTTTATGATCAGCTACTTAGATTCAACTTTCTAGCTTCTAACCTTTAACAAATAATCAATGCCGTAGCATCCAATTTCAATACGCAATTGATTCAATGTAACATGTGTCATTATTCCAAGTCTAAAGTATTTTTACAATGCATACCATTTTGAATAGTAAACAATAATTGAACCCTTTATAGAACTAATTTAGTCGCACAACTTTTGAGAACTTTGACTCCTGTTTTCGACTCTGTCAAAAGAAAGATATTTAGAAAATTCACATCAAAAACATTTCTTGAGACCATAAAACAAAAAAGTAATTCTAAATTGTGGCAGCCTATTGTGATTAAAAAAATCTCATTTCAAAATCTAATATTTTTTTTTGCAAGCTAGAATAATGCTATCAGGTAAATTGAATTAAATAGAGCAGAAACATTAAATCGGTCAGGATGGGCGACGGTCATGATGAGGAAAGCATTTCAGTGATTTTTTTGATAATTCATGAGAATGCCTAAACGTCTTTTTAAACTAATTTTTTGACGTTCCAAGTCAAAGTGCTAACCAAGTAAGAATTATTTTCTTTCAAACATAGAGATAGGCAAATAGTATAATGTAGGCTGGCATAAAAATTATTCACCTCCTATTGTTTGAAAATATAACAATCCAATAATCGACTACACCATGACGAGGGTTATCAAAGCCACACAAGTAAGTGGCAACGGTTATACTGGTTTATTTACATTTAAATAGACAAAAGATACAACATTGAAATATGTGAATCTCAAACATGTACTGGTTTTTGTTTTCACTTGCAACCTTTTTTATTTCATTAAATGCTGCTGTCATCAACAAAAATGTTATTAGTAAGATTCATTCTTTTGAATTGAACTGGTTAGAACCAAAATATGAAAAGAGAGATATACCCAGTGCAGATTTACTAAGGCCATTATCTTATTCAATTACGGTAAAAGTTGGATCTAATCAAGATCCAATAGATGTTACTTTTGATACAGGCCTGTATCATGCCAACATCATAGATTCAGCAGTTAATTGTACTAATAATTGTACCTACTTGGGGAGTTACAACTCAAGTGCGTCAACTTCAGTAGACAGAACCGGACCTAGTTCCATTAGTCATTATGGATTTGGGGGTGACGATAAAAATCAAATTTCTGGTAATTATGTTACTGACGATTTCAAAGTCGGTGACATGACAATTAAAAATTTTTCATTTGTTGATGTTGACTATGTCAGTGGAAGGCCGTATGGTATATTGGGAATGGGTTTTACCAATCCCAAAGAACATAACTTTGTTTACAGTGCTTATAAGGAAAAGTTGATAACCAAACCTATTTATTCATTTTATTTGGGTGATAAATATAGTCCTGGGAAAGTCCACATCGGAGGCTACGACAAAGCAAAACTTAAAGGGGAATTTAGTTGGTTTCAAGCTAATTATACAATTAGAGGAAAAGTTGACTACATGATTATTAATGGCAAGAATATTTCCATCGATGCTTTTAAAATGATAGACACAGGGGCAAATGTAGGTTACATTTCAGAACCAGCTTATTCTCAGTATATTGAAGCCATTTACGAAGGGGAATCTGATCACAATAAACAGAATGGTCGCCTAAATTGTACTGCGTTAGAAGGAAAAACATTTAGCTATTCCATCAACGGAATAGAACTCGCATTACCATTGAAATCTTTTGTTCAACCTGACCAAACTGGCGATTATTGCGTGGCATCTTTACAAAATGGTACATATCATACCATTGGAGCATTTCTTTTTAGATATATGCATGTTGCTATTGATCTAGAGAATAAACGTATTGGAATTGCTGAGTTCAAAAATACAACCGAAACAGATCTTGTCGCGTTCTAGATAAAAAGTTTTTAATATTGGTAGAATCAAACGAGTTCAGTTAAAGTCTTTTACAATTTATTTGTGGGCCTCTATTTTTACATGTTGAATATAAGATATTATTAGTTGCGAAGGTAGTCCTCCTCAATTTAAGCTAAAGTAGAAAAAATCTTAATGCAAATTATTTGGGTCATTCTGTAAATAGCTCAGTTATGCTCACTAATAAATGAATTGTTAAATTAAACTAATATATGTAACGACTTAATTAAACTAACGATATTTGGAAAAAAAAAGTGTCTAAATTTTTTTTCTTTTCGTATGCAATCAGGGATAAAAACTATTTAGTAACGATTTAGTGAACATAATCAACTTTGTCTAGTTAGACTATTGCAAAACACGGTCGAGAATTAAAAAAATCCAAAGGATCCGTCAAAATAATTACACAATTCCATACTGAATAATTATGAACAAATTATACTTTTAATTAAGTTTCCTTAAATTTTACCAAAAAGCTACTATTTAGTTTTAATCCCTAGTGTATACGAAAAAAAAAGTAAAATCTAAGGAAACTTATCTAAATATATAATTGGTATGCTTGATTGTTTGGTATTGCGTTGTATAAGAGTTTTGTTGTATTATTGAGGTTGGATTGCTTTAAAATTTCAACCGTTTAAATAAAATATGCAGCCAAATTATTGGAGTTAAAATCATTTAATTTTTGATTTTGATAATTTTTTGCTACTTTAGATGGGCAACATTGGTCTAACCAAATGACGATGATTACGTCATTCTTTTTTTTTTTAGTTCAGAATTCGATATAAAGTCACTACCCCCCTACCGCCATATTCCCCTACTGCCATCTTTACATAGAGTTTATTACGTAATTATTTGTATCTGCTTATGTAAAATATATACATTTTAATTAGGAAAGCAAAAGAATGGCGGCAGGGAAATATGGCGGCAGGGGGTTAGTGACTTTAAGTAGACGATTTGGCCGCTTTTCGGTTGATGTATTATTTTTTCGCAATCCATACCTTTCTGAGTCATGTATGCATTACAAAATTAACCTAAAACTGCCAAATCGTCCGCAATAGGAGTAGTACGCAGTACAAAGAACGTGTTGATCAAGAAATAGCTGCATCGGTTACTAATTTCAGATGGTTTTGAATTTTTCAAATAAAACAACTGAAATGTATAGACTAATAATAAAATTAATTCTATTGCAGTCGAATAAAAGCTAGATTGTATGGCTATACCACATAATTAATGAACTGATTTTTACTACTAAGGTGAATGAGTTTTGCATTAAAATGGCACGGGTCAATAAAGAGCAATAAACTTTTAGTGAAGGAAAACATTTAATAGTTCTCAATTTTCTTCGATGGCTCACAACCAACTAATTTCTAACAAGCAAAACAATAGCTGCATTATGGAATTTTCTATGCTGCTATTATTAAAACCTCATCATTCAAATTTTGAAATGATTAGCTCACTCTCACTAAAGACCGTGTTATTCATTTTTAAAATCCGTCTGGAACCACTCAGCAATATGAAGCAGGAAAAAAAATTAAATGCAACAAAGTAAACTAAAATTAAGTGATTTTTTGATTTAATGCATTCACCAACATTGAGGAAATATTCTGATAGATTGAAAGTTGAAGTCTTGGCAGTGGACTTGATGCATTGCTTGGTCTCGATGATTTTTAGAGAATAAAGTGCGGACTGGGCAAAGTCCAGACTTAGCAAAGGCCAGAACTGTGAATTGCACGCAAAAAATAGAAAATGTTTCGAAAAGTTGCAGTTTGAGTTTCACTAAAAATCATATTAATTATTGAAAAACTAATTTAACTGCGACTTTTTGAAACATTTTTTATTTTTTGCGTGCAATTCACAATTTTGGCCTTTGCTAAGTCTGGCTTTTGCCCAGTCCGCACTTTAGAAGAATATTAAAGTGCACAAACAATAGCTCAGTTCTGAGCACTGGGTAGATTGCCGGTGCTATTAACATAATTGAATTTAAATTTCATTAAAATTTACAAATTCCAGCTGTATCGTTTATTGATTTTAGACAGTTTTTTATTTTTTTGAATAATCAAATTGAATAAGATCAATTAATTTGAAAATCAATTTGGCTGAAAATGAAGATGAGTGGAATGAAAATGTCATTTTACCACAATAGCTGTAACCTAGATTCTACTACTAAGCTGGATGATTTTTGCATCAACAAAGTGTGAATCAATGGAAAACAATAAACCTTAAAAAAAATAACTATTGGCTAAAGTAATAAAATTTAGTTTCAAGACTAAAATTATGATGGCTTGCAACCGCTTAATTTTCAACAAATGAAACAATAGCTTCATTACTATCATGCATTTTCAATGCTGCTATTATTAGTTAGTATAAATACAATTACATTTCCACTCTAATTCAAATCAATAAAGATTGCATGATTTTCAACAATTTACTTTTGATTGCGGCGTTGGCATCTAGCTTGAATGCTGCCACTTTAAACTCAGGAGAATTGACCAAAGTACATTCGTTTGATTTAGGTTACGATAATTCTAATTACGACAAAAGAGATGAAGTTAATGGTGTAGATATTACAAAAAGAACTTATTATACAATTAATGTTAAAGTTGGGTCTAACAAGGATGTTGTAGGCGTCACTTTTGACACCGGGCTGTTTTATCCCAATATCATTGATTCTGATGTCAATTGTACAAACAATTGTAAAGCATACGGAATTTATAATTCAAGCGCTTCAACTTCAGTCAAGAGAACTGGAGTACGTCTGAATAGTTATTATGGTTTCGGTGGTGCTGATAAAAACAACCTTTCAGGTGAATGGGTTTACGATGACTTTAATGTCGGTCAAATAGCACTTAAAAATTATAAATTTGTCGATCTTGACTATGTTGAAGGTAGACCACTGAGTATCTTGGGTATGGGCTATACCAAACCCAAAGAAAATAATTTTGTTTATGTTGCTTATAAGCAAGGCTTAATTAAAAAACCAATCTTTTCATTTTATTTAAGTGATAAATTTAATCCAGGTAAATTTCATGTTGGTGGTTATGACAAAGCAAAGCTAGATGGTGATTTCAGTTGGTATCAAAATCAAGATTTAGTTAAAGGTCATATTGATTACATGGTCATAAATGGACAAAATATTACAATGAATTTAACTAGATGGTTTGATACTGGGGCCGGCACTGGTTACTTACCAGAGCCACTTTATTCTCAGTATCTTGCGGCCATCGAAGTAGGAGAATCTGAAAATAATAAAAAGCTTCACCGTCTCAATTGTTCCGCATTAGAAGGGAAAACATTTACATTTTCAATCAATGGGAAAGAACTCACATTACCATTGAAATCATTTGTGCAGCCTGATCAAACTGGTGAAAGCTGTTATTCTTCTGTGTATCAAAGTAGCAAGGATACTTTAGGAGCATTCCTTTTTAGATATATGCATGTTGCTATCGATCTTGAAAACAATCGTATTGGAATTGGACAATGGATCAACACAACTGAAACAAACATTGTCCCATTTTGATTAAAAATAAGAGTGCTTAAATTGCTTTTACACAGTTTGTAATTAATAGTTTTTAATTTCATGATGTGTTTTCTTTTTTTTAACGTATATATTTGTTAGATACTTAGAACTTCTTGTTCGATAAATTTGCACTGGCGGTATCAATTTGAGTTGTGTGTAGAGTAGAGTTAGCTATTCGAACAGAAATTTATGTATTAATTCTTCTCGAAAAAGATTTAAAGTCTTTGGTGCTGAAATCATTTTCAATAATAGAGCAAGTGGGACTGCCTTCATCTGTGTAATCTTCTAATAAACACAGCAGTTTGATCGAACGATATAAAAGTTACTGCTCAAATGAGGACACAAGTAAAATTTTTCAAATGAAGTTTAACCCGTACCAATAGGTTACGATGTTTGCGTCTACCAAGGGACCATAGGAGACTAAAATTGATGCAAACATCATCAAGATTTTTGCATTGGCGGTATAATGTTCGCACAAGCTCTGGTAATTTAGATTTCGGTTTATTGTAACCAATTGCAATATTATCTACTCATATCAATAACCATCTACTTATAAATGTAGGAACATTAAAATGATATAA